>BGPR01002837.1:0-56620 GCA_013235015.1 Araneus ventricosus | reverse complement strand
AACTTCTAATCAAGCATCTTTTAAATTTGAGAACATTAATCTTAGGATTTTTTTGATGTTTCTAAGTACATCTTCAATGTGACCTTTTTTGCAGTTGGCTGACTGACTCACAAATCCCCAGCTCTGACTTTGTGTAAGGATATTTGAATAGAGATAAATTTTTTCTTCGTTAGCCCCCCCCCCCATTTTATTTAAAATTGCTTTTAAACGAAAATTACTATTTTTTTTAACAAGCAAATAGATACAGTGAAACCTCTTCGAACGGCCACGCCTGCATAGCGGCCACCCCTCTTAACGGCCAATTTTTCGTGGCACGGATTTTTCGGCCCATAGACCTAATGTTAAAATAACCCCTAGCAACGGCCACCCAACCCCTCTGAACTGCCGCCGGGTGGGTTCGCCCATCCCATTTGATAAACGCATCGGTTAGAGATTTACTTTTTAAACTGAAAAACGAACTTGAAAAAATGGTTTTTTCCGAGAAGGGTAAAAACTTAAAACAGTCACAAGTTGTATCCTTTTTTTTCAAAAAATGTAAAAAATTATTAAATAAAGTACTATTTTCTCTTTGGATAAATCTCAAACTTCATTTTAAATAAGAAGTGTGTCAAACTTGTTTATATTATGTATTATAGCAATCATCTTGTAATTGTAACGAAAACCCTTCAGAGCGGCCAATTTTTCTCGGAACGGAGGGGTGGCCGCTCAGAGAGGTTTCACTGTACTTGAAAGGTTATCTGCAATTAACTGTTTTGTTATTTCAGTTTGTCATAATATTTTTCCTAGAAAACGGCTTACATAGAAATTAGATAAAAATCAATAAAACATATCTGGTTTTGGAAGTTTAGAATGGGAAGGGGGCGCCGAAAACTTAAATTGTCTATAGGCCTAAACAGGGCTTAATGTGGCGGGAGGACGATTATAAAGTCAACTCAACTGAGAATTCAAAACGATTTAAAATGTGCGATTTTGCGGATCTAGTCACCTAGTGAGAAAAATTTGTTAAAACAAAGCAAATTAGATATTTGAGACATTGCATTCGTTAATATTCGATCATAAAATCATTCATTTGCACACAAATTTTTTAAATCTTTTGTTACACCATGAATTTTTTTTGTACAGATAGTTATTAATATTTTAGTTTCATTTTCGTGAGTTCATCTTTAAAAAAATTCTACAAAAATGTTGTGGTTCAATATTTGGAAAATTTTTTAAAACCTTATATATATAAAATACCAAAATTATATATATATATATTAATTATATATATAAATTACCAAAATTTCGTTCCCATTTTTCTAATTGCGTCTTGAAATCTAGGAATTACGCAGGTTACAAACAATTAAAGTGTCTTGCGTTACAAACTGTATTTCTACAAATTATGGACGCTTTTTTTATATGACTGCGTTGAAAAACATCTATACAATTAATAAAAAGTAGAAGCAGTGACTATTTTTCTGAAATCTAGGAAATGTGTTTCTGGACTATCTTAAAAGTTAATTAACTTTTTTTTCAATTGAACAAGCTAAATGGTGTTCTTAACTTATTTATGAAGGGATTTAATAGCAGATGGAATATCTACCGTCGGAATTATAATTTTTTAAAAATGAAAATACAATCGATTGATGGTTTTATAGCAATATAAAAAAAAACCCAGTTCCTTTATTGCCACCTTATGGTGTCATTCAATCTCCCAGTATTGAAACATTAACAGAAACAAAAGAAAATGAGTAATTTTTGGTGTAAATCTGTTTATTCTCACGTTATTAACACTATAATACACAAGTTAACTATAGAAGTTCAAGAGTATGTACACACGATCACTCAAATTATATCAATCAATAACAGGTTATCATCATAATTAAATAACTATTATTCTGAATAGACTTTTAGAATCTCACACTTTGTAACAGGTAATCTTGAGAATCTAATTGAAATGTGGGGGAAAAAATTAGAAACTTATTCGAAACCCCCCCCAAAAAAAATTAGTATTATCTTATACAATTGCGTGAATTTTGAAGATTTTGTTTTAACTAGTTTAATATTTATAATATTTTGTAGAAATTTGAAATGGAACTCTTCATACAGAGTAATTTTAAAAAATAAATATATAAACTCTATAAAATAATAACTGTTTTCATAAAGGTTAATAAACTATTTGTGACAATAATTTCCATTGTATATTTCCAAGAACTTGAAGGTTCTGTTTCAGACACAATAGCATTTTATTAAAATTCTAAGAATCTTCTATGTTTTCATTACTGAATAAAAAATAATTTTCATTATAATAACTATTTTTGTTGAATGGAGTAAAAGTGATCCAAAGAATGTAAGTCTCATAATTAATTTCAGAAATAGAAATTTAAAAAAAAAATCGTATTTATTTCATTAAAAATAAAATTCGTTGAATTCTTCACTCTCAATTCCTTCATCTGTCATTTAGACAGAAACAGGGGAAATCTTTAATAAATATTTACATATTGGATTAAAATATCAAATTCTACAGACAATTTCGCATTAAATATATAGTACTGCAATTAACTTTGATCTTAAGAAAAGAAAATTACAAATGCAAACGTGATTATCATATATTACAAGAAAAGTTTATTTTGACAGAATTTAATTCATTTGATGCGCAAATGAAATTCACGTGGTTTATCTTATGCACGAAAAAGAATTCATGTACTTTCCTTAAAAACCAGTTCTTTTTTCATTACACAGGATGTATGATCATAAAAAAAAATTCCACCACCCCTTAGGCCCGGTCCACACTAGCCGATTCGTGTCGTTGAAGCCACAAAAATAACAATTGTAACCCCCATTCCCCCTGTGGAGACACACAGGGGGAATGGGGGTTACTATTGTTATTTAGTGTGCACCGGGCCTTTAACCGATTCGTGCCATTGAAGCCATAAAAATAACAATAGTAACCCCCATTCCCCCTGTGGAGACACACAGAGGGAATGTGGGTTACTATTGTTATTCAGTGTGCACCGAACCATTAACCGATTTGTGTCGTTGATGCTATAAAAATAACAATAGTAACCCACATGCCACCTGTGTGTCTCCACAGGGGGAATGGGGGTTACTATTGTTATTTTTATAGTTTCAACGACACAAATCGGCTAGTGTGCACCGGGCCTAAAGAAAAGAATTCTCCACACCCCGGCCAATCGCCCCCTCGAGGAATTCTTGGAAGGGGGAGGAGGGTGGGAATACTCACTCAATGTCATCCACTTCCATTTGGCGGGAAAGCTTGTATGTATTATTGGTAGCTTTTGATGTCAGTTGATTGACGCACAATGTTAGACCTTGATGTTCTTGAAAATTTGCCTTAAGATTTGTATTAGATAACTAGTTTTTTTATTTGAAAGATAACAGTTTACTTAAAAAAATATTAACTAGATTTAATTTTTACAAAAGTTTTTCTCTGAAGGTTTCTTCTCCCAACTTTGTCACCGTACGTAGAATATGATCAATCTTATTTGATCTTTTTTTTTCCGATTCGGATAAAAGAATTTTAAAGAGATTACGTATACAATAATAAAAGTTGGAGACGAGGAAAAGATTCACCAGTCCAACGTGTAGTGTACTTACAGAAATATATATGTATATATATTTTTTTAGGATAACCATCTTCTGTTAAAAATAACTTATAAAACAAAGTTTTATTCATCTCATTATTTTTCGAGGAGAATTTTTTTAGTAACCAGAAAAGATTCTTTGAAAAAAATGTATAAATGAAAGAAACGCTTAATGGATATACAACAACCCATGAATAAGTTGGAGAAAAAAGTAAATGATAGTAAATAATAATTTTTTTTTTCCTTATTGCTTTTTTTGCATATTTTTTAGTTATTCATTTTTTTCTTTTTTTTGAGAAAAAAGTAATAAATGATAGTAAGTTAATAGGGTTTCTTTTTATCTGTTTCTTTAATTTTTTAATCTCTTCCTAGTTTTTTAAATCTCTTCCTGATTTTTGCATATCCATTTTTTTCACTGCTTATTATTATATTCTTGTGCTCCGTTTTGAAAATGTGTAAAGCACCCCTTCTTGAAATTCAGTAAATCTGGTCACTTTAATTTACTTTTGCTACAGATAAAACGAAAAACATAAATTAAAATTCAGTATATTTAAATAAATCGTGCAAGAGAGTGCCTTTCCCCTCCTGCTTTATTGTATTTATTTGTTTGTATTTGCATTATATATTATCTCTTACAGTTTTTTTACAAGCTTTTTTCACTTTTCATTTACGGCCGAGACCAGTTTCGCAGAGACGTAAAAGTTTCGAAGGTAAAATCGTCTGCTCATTCGTACGGCGTAGTGATACATCGCAAAGCTAACGCGTGTATCAATACGCATGAAGATTTTGTTTCTGCGCATCTCGCATTACGCAGGGTTTGCCAGTGAGAGCTGCCCGAAGAGCGCCGACTCAGGTTTGGCGAAAATAAACGTAAACAAATTGGCGACATTAAGACGTTCCCTAATCTATCCAAAAAATTTATTTCGTGGACGAAAGCATACATGTAAGCAGTCCTGGGGGCCGTCCACAAATGATGTCAAGCTTGGAGGGGGTTCGTGAAATTGTGACAAGGGGGAGGGAGGGGGTAACAAGAAGTGTGACATCACACATTTTGGTTAAAATAAAAACATTTAAAATTAGCAGATTAAATTTTGAAGTTATTTTGAAATTACCAGAATTTGAGGGTATTTTTTAATCGGGGCTAAAACAACTTTCATGTGATTTTTTTTTCACTTATATTCTTTTCTTTTTGAAAAAGGCATTCAGGTTTTTTTTTTTCACTTATATTCCTTTCTTTTTGGAAAAAAGGCATTCAGGGTAGGTTCTGAGAATATGGTAGCAGCAGAAATTCTTCACCAACAGAAGCAAACCTCCCCCTGTCACACCCTTGAAATGTCCAACAGAAGATACGTCTCCCCACCTGGGTGAGTAATAGAACTGTTAGTGGCACAAACAGGTTGATCTTATTGAGGCGCTTTTTTTTTTTTTTTTTAAATTCAATCTGTTTATGAGTATTTTGTGTTCATAAAGTAAAGATAAGATTTAAAGCAAAATATATCAAATTCCAAAATACTACTGTTTACAATTGCACTTTTATATTAATATTTTATTACTATTGTATATCACTTAATTTTTTTTGTTGTAAACCTTAATCTCATTTCATACAAAATAAGTACACATATAATCATTATTATTGTTATGCTCACAAATGTCATTAAAACACATAGTTAAAGTTTAAAAATAAAATTTGAAATATGATCCATAACGTAGTGCTTTGTTTCCGAACTGCAAGTTTATGTAATATAATGTGGCATGTGACAAGGGGGAGGGAGGGGGTATGGTGAAGTGTGACACTTTGTGACAAAGGGGGGAGGGGGATCAAAAGTATTGAAAAAAAGTGTGACATCATTTATGGACAGCCCCCTACGCGATCTGTCAAAACATCTACAAAATTGGACCTGTGAAAAAACAGGATAATTTCATATTTCCAATAGGGAAGGAAAGTGTGCGTACGCGCCAAATCCTACAATCCCATTTGTACGCCTCAGCTGCCATCGCCTGTGGAAAACGATACGCATTGCGGTAAGCTTGCGAATTAGAAGTTTCGTCTTTAATAATATTGTCGAAATGAGGGAAATTGTACACGTTCAAGCTGGTCAATGTGGAAACCAAATCGGTGCAAAGGTGAGTTACTTAGTGATTTATTTAGCTTTAGATTAAATTAAGAAAATAACCGCAAATTTAAATACCCGGCAAAATTTCTGCTCTGTAGGGTGTGGTCAATGGCTCATTCTGTGTTTTTCATAACATGTCAGTTTCCAAGTAAAATATTGATTGATTTCTGATGTTCTGTAAATCATTATTATAAGTTTTATGCGTTAACGTTTAACGTTATTAATAATTAAAATGCCTATTTTCTCGCAATTGAGTTCATATATATGGTTGAAAATTAATTTTCTTTGCCACTTATATTTTTTAATAATTCGTATGCCAAAGAAATACGAAAATTTGCTGGCAGTAAAGTTGAAAAATTTAATGGTTAAATATTTATTACGTTATTTTTTTATTTGGTAATAGTAGTGTGCAATATCTCGGTCTGTGTTGTAAGTAGAGATTGTTATTTAGGTACAATCTATTTTAAGGTGACCAACTTTTTTTACAATGAAAAGAAAAGGACACAAATAAATTGAAGAAAAAAAATAGTAAATAAAAGAAACATTCTATTCATTGCAACAATAAACAGAATACACTATAATATGATAAATGCGTAATAAAAACATTTGTAACATTTTATATTATAACTATCTGATAAACCCGGCGTTCCTCGGTATTAAAATACTTTTGATTAAAATATTATAATACAAAAAATCCTTTTATCGTGTTAAACGTTTCTAAATTAAAATGAGGTCATCAATTAAAGCAAACGATTTTTAAAAAACGCAGAAAACTAATATTCTCCATTATATTTGTTATATAAGTACTTATAATTTTTATCACAAATACTGAAGTATAAGAAAGGTTTTAATGGATTTTGGGGGCAATTAATTACTTTTTGATTAAGAAAAAAACCTGAAAATAAACCAAATCAAAAGTTTTTCTTAGTATAAATTGTCTGCTTTTAAACTTTTCTTTTAGTGTTTTCCATAATTTTGTTAATGTTTGTTGGCAACAATTCTTCGTATGTGCAATTTTGTTCTTAAACACTGAAAAGAATAATCTTACAAATTGTGTATAAAATTAATTTTGAAAAATTTATTAAAATGAGAGAAAAAATTGTACAAAATAAAATTAGTATCACTGAAAAGCTAATTTTTTTTAAAACTATGGTGTATAAAATTAGTTTCTCTTAGATAACATTTTCGGAAGATATCGCGGAAAAACGCTAAAATCTTGCTAAATTTTTAATTACGTTTTGGACTTTGTAAAGATGACAGTGACCTACCTTTATCTTGTTTTCAAGACCTAATGTGAGTAATTTCTTCGAGATTGGACTAAAGCTGCTTATTTGAATTAAGGAACACACACAAAGACATACACTACGCATAAAAATATATACAATAATCATTCAAAACCACAGCCTCCCAACTACAGAGATAAAAGGCTACAATGACTTACATTAATCCAATACTTGCTTGTAAACGACATTTTTGGAGCGTGCTGTTGTCGAAAATCTATTTCATCCGCTTACGAAAGCTTTACTATCTTTGCCTTTGTTGGAATTTGAGCGATTGACTTATTTTTCTTTTAGGTATTGTTAAAATATAACTTTGAATCTCGTATAATCCTCAAATTTATATATTTTCAATTAAAATATTACTTACTTATTATTTAATAGAAAACACAGGTAAAGATGACAGGTGATATTAACTGCAGCGATATTTTAATCTAATTAAATAAGCTTTAGACTTATTTAAGAACCAATATAAACATTGCCAAACGATATATATTTTAAAAAAATAAACAGGAAAAATAATCGTAAAGTAATTACACCGTTGCCTAGCAACTGAGTATAGTTAAATTTGTTGTATTTCAAAATCGTCTGCGTGTAATCAACTTTTTATTCAATTTTGAAAAATTAATAAAAATTGAAGGAATGTCTCAGATACAAAATTGATATCATTAAAAAGGTAAAAATTTGAACTTGAAGATGGTATAAAAATAATTTTCGGGGGATAATTTGCTCCGAACTGACAGAGGAAGAACGGTTTCGGTTAATTTCTAATTAACTTACAGTTTAATTAACTTTTGTTCTTCCCCTTATTTAATAAGTGTGCAAAGTTTGGTTGAAATAGGTGCAGTGGTTTAGGAGGAGATTTGGAACATACATAGCCACAATGATTTTTATTTATATTAAGACTATGCTTACAAGTCTATCAATTATTATTTAAATGAGTACAACGGATTGACTCTACATCGACCGAATGCAGAGGTTTACAGATTAGTCTTCGAAAAAGAACACTTTTCGAGGGAGGACAGAACTTACAAATGAAGGGCTGTCCTCCCAAAAGGAGGACGGTTGGTCATATCTATTTAAAAATTAAAGTTTTTACGTAAGTAGCAACAGAAAGTCTTTTTTTAAATATTGATGTTTACTTATTTAAATATTAATAAATGCGGTATTCGAATTTATTGAAGTTTAAAAAATAACTTTGCTCTTGTAAATTATAAATCAATGAAGTAACAAATGAAAAAGTTTTAGACCATTAAAGTGTCATTTTTTTTTTTTTTTTTTTAATATTAATCTTTGACATCTTGCCCTCTTTGTATTTATATTGCCTATTTCCGACGGCTAAATGTGATTTGTTCAGGTTTCAATAACGGCTCTTTTCCTATAAATGAAAGTTTCGTGTTTTAAGTCCTGTATTTATGTATTTTATAGTTCTGGGAAGTCATCTCTGATGAACATGGAATTGACCCCACCGGCTCATACCACGGAGATTCCGATTTACAATTAGAAAGAATAAATGCTCTATTACAATGAAGCATCAGGCAATGTGAGATTTTTCTTCCTTTATTGATATATATTGTCTTCATACTGAGAGTTTGTATGGTCTTTTTAGTCACACAATGGATTACACTTTGCAGATTTAACTCTTTTATTCCTAGATGAGGATTTCATTGCTATAGACCATGCCATCTAAACTACACAAGTTGAATTCTTCGTGTGGGCCGTTACTGTTACAGTTATACAAACACAGTTAGCTACAGTTATTGTTGCAGTTAATAAGCCTACTATGTTATATTTATGTGTATTGTTATGTATTTTTCCACTATCGTAATTTTCCCCTTTTAATTCATTTAATATGATGACTTAAAATTTGGTAATTTGTAATATTTTTTTAAATATATTGAAAAGTATTATATCGGATGTGGTTCTTAGAAAGTGTAACCTTTTAAATATCGGATTAAAATTCAGTTGGTTTTGTAATTCTGTTTATAATAAGAAATATCTGCTTTTCCCCTGTTATAAAATAGTTTAAATGAGTTTTAATAATATCCTTAAGTTTTAATTTAGTCTTCAACATTTTAAAGTGAGAAAGTGTTATCAAAATAAAATTAATATTGATCCAATATTTTCGGAAACGTAAAGACTTGTAAATTTGTGCAGGAGGGATTGACTAATGTCAGACACAGAGCAGTGATCTGCTCAGTATGTGTCACTGCTCAGCAGGGTGTTCCCTGAGTTTGCTTTAAGTCCTTTCTGCTGGATGACACTTATTTAATACTAGCAGTACGCCACGGCGTTGCCGTGGAATCAGGACTTCAAAAAAAAAAAAAAAAAAAACGCCCATCAATGACGTGAAAAGTTTTGAAAACAAAATCAAAAAGATACACATTATTGATTTTTCCCGCTTATTTTTTTTTCGCGATAAACAATATTAAAATTTAACGTGAAAAATTATTATACCGCAAGCAAAATGCGAGATGAATAAATGCGTTAAGTTACTGCCGAAAATAATAATCAGTCACTCAATTCAAGGTTATGACGTCACCTCCCTTCAACAATCACATAGCATCTGCGTTCCGAAGTGCCAGTCCGCGCGCCGAACTCTCCAGAAAATAACTCCAAACTTGAAATAAATTAATTAAAAAAAAAACTTGAAAGATATTTTAACCGTTGTTGTTTTAAATCCGAAAACCGTTCTACCTATATGCAAAAAAATTGAAAATAATATTGTATTAGAAAGTCGGATGCAACAAATTTAAAATCAAGTAACATCTTGAAGCCAAACTGTATTTTTAAAAATTTTCAAAATTCAGTAAATTGCGTTGAATTCAAACTAACTTCATTAGAACGGAAATCGCTGCTTTTCCGATGGTCTATCTATTTTTGTGTAAATTATTTGAAACCATTCTATTGAGAAATGGAGTGCGAAAAAAATCAAAACAACACAAAACATTAAATAAAAAAAATTTCTAGATTAAAATTTAAAATTTCGGCTTGAGGTGCATTCAGTCACATTACGACACCTGTGTGCCAAATTCAGGTGTAAGTGATAGATTCGTCTGGACATCAGACAAACACACACGCACGCACACTACACAAACAGTGCCTTTTATAATAAGTATAGACTATTGGTTTTATTTTTAAATTTAGAATTATAACATTCTCTTAATCTGTCCCTTATTCATGTTTATTTTGTGGCAAATATGTCCCTCGAGCTATTCTTTTTTGGATTGGAGCCTGGCACATGGATTCTGTCCGTTCTCCATTTGGTCAACTATGTGATAATTTTATTTTTGGTAATTAGTCAAAATAAATTTCTCTTTATTTTTAATTGTGAAAAAATTCGTCTTTATTTTTGGTAATTAGGTCTAAAAAATATAAATCTCTCTTTTATTTTTTTTAATTAGGTTCAAATCTATAATTTGTATCTCTTTGAATGAACACAAGTGTTTATTTAATGATATAAATGCTAAAAAAATATTAACGAAAATAATTGTGCATCGAAAGCAGTTAATGCACGAAATTAATAGTTTTTAATATATCTTCCAGGTATTATATAACATTATTTTGACGACAGTTATTTCAAGATTGATTCCATTGATGGACTAAATAAGTCGATATTTATACAATAGCCTGAAGAAGGTAATGTAGCAAGTAATCAAATATTCAACCCGTCCCACTAATTCATGTTGTTTTTCATATTGTAATAATTTTAATATAAGATGAAAACACAACCTTTGTTTTGAAAATAGTTGCCAAACAAAGTAATGGAAAATAAAGAATATATATTACTTTCGAAATAAATTTGTTTTATACTAGTTAAGTCTATATTCAACTTGTTTACCTTTCAAAAGCTGAATTTAAATTTCGCTGATTCTTTTGAGAGCGTATTAAACGTAATGCAAATAAAGTAAGTTGAATAAAGCGCAAAATTTGTAAATTATTTTATTTTTATATTTGAAATTTAAAGTGTAGACATTTTCATATTTTTTTTTTACTTGTCCCTTTAAATTATGTATAAATAATAAAAAAAAAGCCTTAAAGACTTTTAGTAGTTTTTTCTGTTGTGTTTAGACTGTAATCTAATTTGTGTTTGTTTTTTATGCAGTTCGTTAACATACTGAGTAGATAAGAAAGGCATTGAGGAAGTTTTGAGCAATATATCTTTCTACCAAAAGCGGTGCAGGTAACAACTAGGCCAAGGTCATTAACGAAGAACAGAGCTCGTAGATACAGTATTGGATGTCGGAACTCGAGAGCTGCGATTGCCTGGTTTCCAGCTTGCACATTCTTGGCAGCGGTACCGGATCGGTATGGCACACCTATTGATCTCAAAAATGAGAAGAATATCCAGATAAATTATGGTCATCATTTAGCGTATACTTCACCTAAGGGTAAAAACTTTTACATATTTTATTTCTTTGGTTCTTAAAGAATCTTTTCGTTCCTGTTTTGGACTCACTATGTCACTGATCGAGCTCTTGATAGATCGCAGTCTTGGGGATTGAGATATCTCTCTTCTGAAAGGGTGCGTTCGGGACGCATGCACTGTTATTTTTCATCAGATTCGGTAGTGAAGAAGCAGTTCTCTCTGAGTGAAGGATCCGTTCTCTCTCTTGAGGTCCTTCTCTCGAGTGAAGGATCCGTTCTCTCGAGTGAAGGATCCGTTACTCTCGAGTGAGGGATCCATTCTCTCCAGTGAGGAGCCGTTCTCCGGTGAAGTAGCTGTTCTCTCGGAGTGAAGGGCAGTTCTCCTCGAATGAAGAGCAGTTCTTTCTGGTGAAGGAGCAGTATTGTGTTACATAATACCAGAAATGTGGGGATGAGATCGATATTTACGGATCCCTACATAGTAGAACGCGGTCTCTTCTCATTGGCTCTCGGCGTCACGTGATTTGGCTTGCTAGAAATGATGTAGAGCTAAAATGCATGGTATGTGTTTTAGCAGAGTTCGAAACCCTCCGCGCTTTTGCGCATGCGCCGCGGAATTACTTTCATCAAAATAGGTGGAGGTGAATAATGGAAGAGTGATGTTTACATTTTACTGAGCGTGATCTAACAAAAAACTCGAAAATGCTCTCATTGCCTGACACCCCTTTTCCGGTGTAAAATCTTCGAAAGTGGTAGTCTCGGAATCAATTTTTGAACAGTACCATTGCTTTAAGTGCGTCCTTTATTTGTTTTATTCTGTAGAAGTATACTTGGCAAACTTCCAAATAATCATAATTCGAAGGTAGCTTTGATTTCTCCACGATCGATAGTCGAAGATATATTTCAAATTCTGCCTAAGGTGTTGCTGTGACATCATTAGAGCAAGCCGAGTCATGTGACGGTGAGAGCCAATGAGCAGCGACCTCATTCTCTACTATGTAGGATCCTTAAATATGCGCATAGACCTGGATGATCGGACGGAGGTGAGGAATGAGTGAACCTATTTTGTAATTTTGATCATTTTCAGTTATTGTTTGGCTTCTGATAGGCGGCGTCTTTTTTTAATGCTTTTCAAAAGCGGGGAATTTTTTTTTCTTAATAAAATCTCCACTTTTACTTTTAACTTATCACTAACTTGATAGTAAAGAAAACTCTAATACAATGTAATAGGCTGAAATGCTAGCATAAATTCAAATTAATAATATATTTTTACATATAACTTTATCAATGTGTATCATATAAAAATAAATCAAATTAATGCAATAAACAATCACTTCAATTAAATAATTTATAATGGTTCAATAAGTATGTTTTAATTACTATTAACTAATGTCTTAAAAATTAATACTTGCACGAAGGAAATAATTTATATTCTTCATAGCAGAGTAATATAAAACTATCCTTAATAATATAATAAATACGAAAGTGTCTGTCTGTCTGTTATGCTTTTCAAGACCAATCTACCAAACTGATTTGGATGAAAATTTGCAGGATTGTAGCTTAAAACCCAGGAATGGACATAGGATATGGATTTTTATCATAAATACATTTTTTTGCACAGACAACAAGTATAAATATATGATTTAATGTGATTGGGGGGGTTGGAATTTTCGCAACAAAAGCTTATTCCTATTCATTCAAAGTTCTTTCAATCCATAATCAAAAAAAAGAGATGAAAATTGCAATCAAAGACGGGCTAAAATTATTGCCGATCTTGTTCTGTCAAGAGAAAAAAATTGGCACCCTCCGAGAGAAGGCCTCCATATTCTTTTCAAACTAAATATTAAAGCCCTTGACTCGGCGATTCGCGATGAGGATTACTACTTTATTTTCAATCAACTGTCACGTGATCCTTAAGGAATGCTTAAACGAAATGAACTGTCACGTGATCCCTTCAGAAAAAAGAACATTAAGATAACTTATTTTTTAAAGTCATGCATCACGTGATCTTGCTGAGAAGAGAAATAAATAATTAATTTGTGGAATAATAACTGAAAAAATACGCCGGGACAGAAATCTAATGATAGATATGATGTAGTTTCAAGAGTTTTATATTAAATTTAAAACTAAGTTAATATAACTAAAGGAAAATATCGTTCAATGTTTACTTAAAATGAAGCCCTAATTTATTGGAAAGGTTACCCAAAATTATTCTTTATCGCTCTTTATCGACATCCAAGATTTGTTTGGCGGTTAAATTTATAACCAAACGATTTGGACAATCACTGACGGTTAAATTCTAAACTAAACGATTTAGCTAATTACAATAGTTCCATTTCGCATTTTAATGCTTTAAGAGTTTTATTACCGATTTAAAAGAAAGGATTACATAAACCCAAAGAACACGGAATTCAACGTTTTGTTTACTAAAGAAAAGAACTGATTCGAATTTGGCGCTTGATACAGTTGCCAAATAGATTTGGCAGTACTAGAGATTCAACAGTGTATTAAAGTTTTCTGGTTTGTTTATTTGCATGTAAGTAGGACTTTTATTTGCATGTAAATAGGCATATGTGACATCAAAATCTATTCGGCCAATGAAAGTGCGTTTCGGAATGCATCATCATTCCTGCTATTTCAGTGCATCTTTCGCCCTCAGTATTAAAATAAATAAATTTTCATTTACATTTTTGAAATTATAATGATTTTTTTTTATAAATACGGATTGCTTTCCGCGTTTTACAAAATGTTGAAGCTCCTATTGGCACAAGACCTCCATGTTTTAAATCGGACCCAAATGATTTTAAAATCTTCTTGTGAATTAACTTTAATTTCAATAATTTAAAATGTCCAATTTTTTTTTAAAAATAGGTCTCAGATACAGTTGTAGGAACCATATAATGCCACTTTATCCGTTCATCAGTTGGTTGAGAACACAGAAGAAACTTTCTATTGAAATGAAGCTTTGTATGACATTTGCTTCCGTACATTGAAACTGACCACTCCTACATACGGTGATCTCAATCATCTCTCTCTGTTACTATGTCCGTGTTACCACCTGCTTGAGGTTCCCTGGCCAGCTGAATGCTGATCTCAGCTTGCCGTGAACATGGTTCCTTTCCCTCGTCTCCACTTCTTTATGCCCTGGCTTTGCTCCTCTTACCTCCAGAGGCAGCCAGCAATACAGGTCTATCCGTTCCTGAGCTGACCCAACAGATGTTCGATGCCAGAACATGATGGCAGCTTGCGACCCAAGACACGGCAGGACTTGACAGTCGCCGCCATCTTCAGAGGTCGTATGAGCATGAAGGAGTTGATGAACAAATGCTCAATGTACGGAACAAGAACAGCAGCTACTTCGTTGAATGGATCCCCAACAATGTGAAGACTGCCGTATGCGATATTCCACCAAGAGGACTGAAAATGTCTGCTACCTTCATTGGAAACACTACAGCCATCCAGGGAACTATTCAAAAGAATTTCGGAACAATTCACAGGTAAATTTTGCCTCTTCTGTACTTCATAAGTAATTTAAGTGGCTTGTGGGAAGACTACTTATTGCAGTGGTTCTCTTGACAGGACTTCTGCACGGTGTCTCCAATCATCCCTAGAACCCTGACTACACCTCACTTAAGTTTATGTAGACTGCTTTGACCATGTTTCCTTATGAACATAACTGGAGTAGCAGTTTTGACTGGATTTGAACTAGGGATGGCGGTTATTGCAAAAATCACCGCTTTTCGGTTATACCGGGGTGGTTTTTTTTTTATCTCTGCTTTAACAGAGCTTTAAAACAGCTGAAAATAAAAGGTTTTCAGTTTTTTAAAAATTCTTTCTAATATTTTCTGTCTAAATGTATTGTTCTTTGTATAACCCTATGATGCTTAGAAAATCATATTGCATCATATACAAGTTATATCCATTTGTAGCTTTCTACACAATATCAACTTGAGTTGCATCAACTGTTGGGAGTTTAATTTGTTTCTCTACAAATATAGCTCAGTAGTTTGCGATTTCTACTTATCTGATCAATTTGTTGAGCGAATGTTATTTTAAAATTTATTTTTATGCTCTCTATTCAATTTGACTTTGTAAAATTGGAATTTTGTAATCCATTTCACCCTTGTTTCCTGAAGTGTGAGAGTTGAAACTTTTTACTACTGTGTTCTTGTTCATAACAATTCACTAAATTAATGATTTCATAGTTTTACTATATGTTAATCATTAATTTAATTAAATAATGATTCTGTACTAGTGGTGAACTGGGGAACAAATGATATCAAAATTTCACAGTATTTACAATAATGGATTATAAATAAAAATAGTAAAGTAGAAAATCATTAAAAAGTGGGTTTTTTTAGCACGCTAAGAAAAATGGGTTTTGAAAATTGTTTTAATTGAATTTCTTTCTTTCGTTTACAGCTATGTTCCGACGAAAGGCTTTCTTGCATTGGTACACTGGCGAAGGTATGGACGAAATGGAATTCACTGAAGCCGAATCAAACATGAATGATCTTATTTCTGAATATCAGCAATATCAAGAGGCTACTGCTGATGATGAAGGTGACTTTGAAGATGAAGAACAACCCGTTGCTGACTAAAAATTGAATTAAATTGGCATAATCCTGTTTTTACTATCTAAAAACAAGATTCTTACAAAGATATGTATCTCATTTCAAATTATTTACCATTTGCAACATTCGTTTTTTTTTTTTTTGCTTTAGCAAAAAGTATTTTGAACTAATCATAAGGCTTTATTTTTATTTAACAAAACTTTTATGAATTGAATTCAATTTGATTTAAAAGTTTTGTATTTTCTATTAGAAGTTTCAAATTGTATTAACATTTGAAGTTTATTTTACTTTTTAAATAAAATGTGCTTTAAATTTGTATTGTTTCCTTTTTCTAATAAAAAGACAAAACAGAATTGTGTTGGTAGTTTTATTTTATGAGAAACTCTATTCAATCTTTTTCTGAATGTAAATTTATAATACATTTGCTGAACAAAATTTCATATATTGGTTGTATTAAAAAAAATTAACTTCTATGTGAATTATTTTTCTTAGCCTTTCGACTTTTGGAAAAGACTGATTCGGGACAGATCAAGTCGGTAGCGGCGATCGGGTGGCAAAAGTGAGGGGGCAAAAAAATTTATAGGCACCTAAGAATACTCCGCAGTACGGGGGTAGACAAAAACATAGTTGCATAATTAGCTAGCTTTCCAGGACTCTAATTTTTTTTCTAATAATTCGTAATTTTAAGCAGCTAAAATGAAATAAAAATCTCATTTTTTCCCCACAAAAAGTGAGTTGGGGACTGCCCCCCCCCCGAATCTCTGCCACTGGATCAAGGTGTTATAAAATCCTGGCGACTAGATTGGGAATTAGTGTTTGGAACAGCCAATCAGAAAGAATGTAGGAAATACTTTAGCTGAAAGTTGCTTCATTTTGATATTTGAATATTTTAAATTTTTTTTTATTTTTTGTGAAGAGCACTCCAGCAACTTTAAAAGATGCAAGTTCGAGATCTTTACATTGTTTTTAGTACTGAATATTTGTATGATGAAAATACGATAGTGTTTATTTTAAATTTTATTTTGCAAAACCTCTATGCAGTTGTTCTGCCAAACACAAACAGACAAAAAAAAAATACCGAGAGTAAGAGGAAAGACCGTATTATCAGTCCGTATTGACGTTGAAATCAAGATAAATGAAAACTATTTCGTTAATAATTAACAAGAACAAATACATAAAGAAGGGAAATTTAATTCCTTCCATAATGTGAAGCGTTTTGTTTCCTGGCTGAGTTACAGTATTGTCACCAATTAATTTTACCGTTAACAAACACATTAAAACTTGCCTTGACTATCAAATTATTAAATGACCAATACTCATCATAAAATAATTATGTAAATATGGTGGCCATTTTTTTGTTTGTAATCCTTATGTTTAGTACACGTACGAGTATTTTAGTACTAAAGTATTGTAATTGTAAACACTTGCTTTATTAAAAGCCAGAAAGGTTAATTTATAAAATTTCGATTATCCTAAGGCCTTCAAAATTTTTCAGAAATAATGCATCGTTTTTTATGCACTTAAATAATGTCTATTAAAATAATAAGGAAATGCAATTTTACATGCCATAGACAAATAACTAACGTTATAATTTTAATTCGTGTTTGAATCGGCACCCCATCCCCCCTGCAAACGCGTATTCCCTGATTTCATGCAACGAATTTTAACTTTGTCATAAGATGCAAAATGAAACATTATTAAACTTTATTAGTTGTAAATTTTGATTAATATGTTTAAAGATATGTATTTAATATGTTTAAAGATATGTATGAAATTATATGATGCATTATATTATGAATATTATTAAATATATTTGTCACTAAGGCTTTTATATGATTTTATCTGTTGTAAACTGATTATGGGCAAAAAATTAATGTATATAATTTTTTCATTTTTATTCGTATGTGTGTGGTTTTTTTTTTCGATTGATTAAGAGATTTGTGCACATTTAAATTATTTTTCAAATACAAGATAAATAGAATGTACCTTTTATTTATATATATTTTTTAATATCTTAAAAGTTTCTAACAAAAGAACCTTGCTTTTCTTATTTTTATCATATTTAAAGGATTAAAGTCAGAATGCATCAGATTTTCTAAACAATAAAAATAGAGGCCAAGGAAATCTTAAGTTGATTTTCATTCAGAATTTGTATCGCATAAGTATTCTACACAAATCATAACTATTGTGATGCTAATTTTGAATATAAGTATATAGCTACGGCAGTTTTCGTTATGTTATGTAATTTTTATTAATAACTATTTAAATGTCTATTTAACAAAGTAACTTTTGCTATACGGGGGGAAAAAATTGCAAGAAATGATTTTGAATGAAACGTCAATAGCAATTGACATTCTTAATAAGATACAGTAAAAAGAAATTCTACGACACAAAAATGCTGAAAGAAATATAAAAGTCATTTATTTTTCACATCAGACTAAACAGGACTTTTAAAGAAATTCTCATAACAATTAGAAAAAAGTTAAGGATTGTAAAAAGTTAACTCAGCTTGTAAAAAGTTATCTTTTTACAAGTTAAAAAATTAAGCACTGAATATCTGAAAGCACTGGCATCTAGATTAAAAAAAAAGGTTAATTTTTTTTTATTCTCTTAATAACAATGTTGACCATGCATTAATTGAAAATCGTAAACTTTTTTATAGATAATAAAACACAAAGTAAAAAAAAATCAATAAACAGTGATGGATGGTTATAAAATTTTAATTATTCTTCTATTGATTCGTGTAACTTCCAAAATAGAAACTAATATAATTGCATTCTACTGGCCAGTTTATATATCATAGATTAATTATTATTGGAGCAAAAATTAACAGATTATACAGAATATTTAGAAAAAACCAACCAGCAATAATTTGTTTTCCGTTTTGTTTGTTCAATTTCTATTTCTGCTTTAATAATCTTTAAAATTAAAAAAAAATTCTAAAGTTTTAACAGTTTTATATTTTTTGCAACAATTTGTTATTCGTACCCATTATACACTAAAGAATCAAGAATGAATATCTGAATGCAGAAGCCAACAACTGGATCATCATGAAGCCAAAATAAAAATACATAAATCTAGACCAAATTTTGGCAAAAAATCAGAGAAGAAAAGTGATAGAAACAAATTGTTATAAAATATTTACAAACTTTATAAATCTTTAAAAATAGCTACAATTCTAATAAATTTGCTGTCTCTGTCTTTAAATTACTATACAGCATCAAATAGTCATTTAATGAGCGAAGGTTTCATGCTTCTTCAAGGATTGAGAATGTAAGAAGCATTTGTTACATGTTTTTCTTCATGTCAAATTCATTGGCTCTATTCCTGAAAATATCAAAGCCTGTAAGAACAGAATGAAAAAATTTCAAATGATAAAAATAAATCTTTGAAAGTATGAAGGAAAAAAATCGCATGTCTTATTTTAAACTCATTGTGATAAAGAGTAACTGAAAAATGCAAATTTGCATCTCTAGCTTGTGCCTGCAATGTAATAAAAACAAGATACATACTAATCAATCAAATGCTTGTACAATCTCATCAAAACGGTCGACAAGAGATAATTGGGATTTCTTTCTTGTAGATCGATTAGTTTGAAAACTTATTTTAATATAATAAAATAACCAAATTGTATTCACATATTTTTTTGGTACAAAATAAAAGATAGCATATGAAAAAAAAAAGGGTTTGATAAAACTTTTTTTTTTATTTCACATTCTCTTTTTATAAAAGTTTTTTTTTTCTTTTCTGAGCCGAAATGTCTAAATGAAAAGAAACCCGAACTATAACAACTGCGACATATTAAATGGCGCAGAATGAGTAACGAGTGAGAGAAATATATAAATATTTCACATAATTAATCATTTGCTGCAATGAAAGTCTGCGAAAGATATTAGATAAATTCAAGTTTAGTTTTCTTCTAGATGCACCATTGAATGATAAACCAAATATATATTGCTGGTTCTTGGAAAATACTATCCAAAAATTTGAATTGTGCAGTAATGCACGCACGTAGTGTATGTTTTTAATGAATTAAAAAATTATGTAACATAATTCAGTAAGTTTGAGGAAGGGAAAAAAGTTAAGACCTCAGAATGCAAAGAAAATACAATTTTTCGATAAATCAAAATTTCAATAATTAAAAATAGAAAAAACTGCATTTTTTAGGGTTTTTTTTACTTTGTTTTAATATTTAGTTCGATCTTTAAGTATTTTAAATAAAAATTTTATATTTAAATAAGGAAATACTTTTCCTTGTTTGATGAATTTTTATAAGGCATTAGTATAGAAAGTTATAAGTTAAGTTTTATAAGGCATCGTTTTCAGTGTAGTTAATTTTTACGTCCCCTTTTGAAGCAACACGAGGGCTACTTTGGGACGAACCTCGTAAATTTGAACCACGGTCAGATGACACCTGAGCTGGCACCCCGTCTCCAAACTTCCACGCCACATCAACAGATTCATTAAAACTCAACATAAATCAGACGAAAGAAACATACCTTAACAGTGTACATTCCCTGCAGATTTTCAAAGATAAGATCTGATGAATTTTTGCGCGAAAGTTAATTTTCCACTCCCTACGTTTCAAATACTCTGCAATTATTTTCAACTTCAGAACAACTGAATTTAGATTATTGGTTCCTTTATTAAAAGAAATTAATTTATAGAGTTATGTTATTGCATGAGAAATAATCAAATTAGGAAAGCTTGGAAACAAAAACCTTTTCTTCCCATAAGTGAATACAGTGGAGTCTCCCTATAACGAAATCGCTTGGTTCCAGTTAAAAAATTCGCTATAGAGAAAATTTCGTCATACGGAGATTAGAGATTTTTGCAGTTATTTAAGTAAATGTTACAAACCTTTTATTAGGTGCGATAAGTTCAAAAGTATTTAATTATGAGTAAAAGCATTTTATTAAGTCATGTAGCACATAACAAAATTGGGAATCTTTGTTTGCTTTTCTTTCCTCCGAAATATTTGTCTCCTTTAAAAGCTAGCGTTCTTGTAGGGAGACGTTATCGCTGAAATGAACAATGCGAGTGGTTGCACGTGTGAGCGATTTGTTTGCACAGAAATTAGCAACTTTCTTCAAAAATGACAAAAATCGAAAAGATAAACGTCTGAAAAAATTCGTTATAGGGAGACAACTACTTCGTTATATGGAGAATATTTTGAATGTTTTTTAACATTCCGATTAAAAATTTCGTTATAGGGAGAAATTCGCTGTAGGGAGACTTCGTTGTAGGGAGATTCTACTGTAGTTGTGTTTAAGTGCTTGAACATTTGCTTTCGTATTAGTAAATACTTTTACCCATAAATCATGAAACTTTAAGTCTTCAATAGTTTTGTTATAGAAATATGTGACCATGTTTATTAAATAAAAATAAATCATTTCACACCTATACAAAATATATTAAGTTTGTTGTATTTAAAAAATCCATGACACTGCTTTGGAATAGCTATACTTTTCCTTTAAACTGGCGAGAAATAATTTTTAATCACTAACTTTGTAGGAGTATTTAAAAAAATGTAAGATTATAATTCACAATTCATAAAGAAATAATTTAAATTCTTTTCTACATCAAATTTTAGTTATAAATAGTTTTCAAAATGACTTCATACTGAATACATTGAAGGTACTTGGAAATGAAGTAAGTATAAAAATGTTACTATAATAGGCATTAGAATCGTCTATAATTTTAATAGCAAAAAAAATTAAATTAAATTTCAGATTAGCAGACCTCGGCTACTAGCTTGTTCGCCAGGAATACAGATTTTGTTTATTTACAATTGAAATTCTTGTGCACCATTTAATATTCATGTTTTTCTTAACAAAGTAATATTAAACTTCAAATTGGATTAAATATTTGACCCGCGTTCTTTTAGTAGCTTTGCACTTGCTCTTTTCATTTTCTTCATGAAAGTGTCTAAAGTAGTCGAGTAACTGTCCAGTCTATGTCACTAATTGGATGTTTATTGACATCAACTTCCCTTTTTTATTCATCACTAACCGCCTTCGACGACCAGCTTGCTTACCGGGAATATGGTTTAAATTGAATCTTGCATCATTTTATATTCATAGTTCCCTTTACAACGTAATTTTAAACTTCAGATTGTGGTAAAAATTTAATCCATGCTCTTTTAATGGCTTTGTACTTGTTCTGTTCTTGTACTTGTTCTGAGTTGGATAACTGACGGTGTCGTGTAACATCTAATTACACGTTGTAGGTGCGATTTTCACTTTCTTATTCCGCATGTAAAATATGCATTTGATTTCAACATTAAAATGGCTCAGCACATTTTATGTCCAGCGGCAGAATGAAAACATAGAAACCAAAATCATTCAGCTAACTGGATATATTTCTTAATATACGTAATATCTCGGAGAGTTTGCAGATTCCATAAAAATTTTGATGGAATAAATTATGAAAGCAAAATGTATTAAGATAGTATTGTACTGCAATTTAATTGATATAACTGAAAAAATATTTTTCGAAATTTCAGAGGACGTAAAAATGGTTTTTGTGCTGCAATACTTTCGGAAGTTATTAAAGAAAAACGCCAAAATTTCGCTTAATTTTTAATTAAACTTCCAATTAAAATTTCAAAAGAAAGGGTTCCGAGGTGCATATTTCCACCCTCTGTAGTATGTTTGTGCCAAATTTTATAATTATAGGTCCAGCAATCTGCCTTGTAGAGTCTCACGGCACAGACAGATATACAGAAACACAAACACCTCATTCTCCTTTATTATTAGTAGAGATTTCATTATACAAAATATGCGTTTGGTTTCGTTATAAAAATGACGCCGCACATTTTACATCCAGAAGCATAGCTAAATTAAAATACGTAAATAAAAAATTAAACATTAAGAACCATAATCTTTGAGGTTACTGAATTTATTTACTAAAATACTTTTTATCTTTGAGGATCTGTTTAATACTTCACAGGAAAATTAATAAAACGAAAAAGTTAAAATACATTAGAATATCATCTTAGCTTTCAACAATAGAAGAAGAAACAAGGTTATATAGAGGGACGAGACTCAAGTTTGTGTGTAGTGCTGCTGAAGAATCCATTCAATTTTAGGAACCATTTTTTATTAGGCTACGTTCCACAGCACAGAACATTAAAGTTACAAGACAGAGAACAACATCACGATACAAGCACACAGACTAGAATGACAGAGAGGCATTATGGGAAAAAGATGGCTCCATAGCGCCACCTACCATAAAAAGGAGAAGGCAGTTGATTGTAACCGCTACAGTTATTAAATATTTTTATTGAAAATGAAAATGGTTTGAATTTCAATGCAACAAGGAAAAGTGTTGTTGAA
This sequence comes from Araneus ventricosus, assembly GCA_013235015.1. Taxonomy (NCBI): domain Eukaryota; kingdom Metazoa; phylum Arthropoda; class Arachnida; order Araneae; family Araneidae; genus Araneus; species Araneus ventricosus. The sequence goes on along the minus strand of BGPR01002837.1, from coordinate 33,366 downwards.
AATATGTATAAAAATATATTCGGAAATTTATTTAAAAAGGGGGAAAAAATTGAACTACTACTAACCAGAATCATTCATTAAAAAGATAATTTTTTTTTTTGAATTTCAGTTGACTCAAATATGTGTGATAATATTTACGGAAGTTATGAAGGAATAACCCCAAAATTTTACTTTATCTTTAATTAATTAATATTTCAAAATGCGTCTCTGCGATGCATCTTCACACTTTTTTTTTATCTGTGCGAAAATTGACAGATCTAGGTTTGACAGTCTGTCATGTAGAGCTCCAGCAAACACACACATACGTTTTTATTACTACTAGAGATCTTTACGCTTTCAGCTTACCAAAAATTATATTAATTCATAATAATATTATATGAATAATATTATATGAATATATATATAATTATATGAATGAATAATAATAATTAAATTATAGTTAGTTTATAGAACGAAATTAATGCTATTAAAATGATGACCTAACTAGCTAATATTAAAGAGCATATATTTTTTATGAAAAAATATGAAAATTTTATTTTTTGTTTCAATCTTTTATTCACATTCACTAACATGATTTCAAATTATTTAGTTTTTCATTTGTATTTTTATAAAAATTAAAGAGAAAACTATGTACATTAAGAATAACTATACCTTTAGGCTGTTCGAACATATTTCATTAATATGTATAATGAACAATGTTTAGCAAACCTACACTAATCCCTGCCTAACACCTCTTGTGGGATAAATTACAGAAGATTTATTGTGCCTTAATGAGTTGTACGGAAACGTATCTGTGCGCAAATGTCATAAATCAATACTACAATCCCATTTGTACACCTCTGCTGCCAGCGCCCTCTGGATAATCGATCATGTTTGTCGCTTCAGGGCACAGAAAAACAGACGCATTGCGGTAAGCGTTTGCGAGTTGAACGTTACCACTTTAATAGTATTGTCAAAATGAGGGAAATTGTACACATTCAAGCTGGTCAATGTGGAAACCAAATCGGTGCAAAGGTGAGTTATTTAGAGTTTATTTAACTTCAGATTAAATACAGAAACTAACCGCAATTTTAAATACTCGGAAAATATATTCTCTGTAGGGTGCGGTCAATTGATCATTCTGTGTTTTTCATAACATGTCAGTTTCCAAATATTCTAATGTTCTTTAAATCATTATAATAAATTTATTGCGTTAACTTTTAGCATTATTAATAATTAAAATGTCTATTTTCTATTAGTTGAGTTTTTATATATAGTTGGGTAACTGAAAATTAATTTTCTGTGTCACTTATATTTTTTAATCATTCGTATGCCAAAGAAATACGAAAATTTGCTCGCAGTAATGTTTAAAAATTTAATGGTTAAATATTTATTACGTTATTTTTTGATTTGGTAATAGTAGTGCGTAATATCTCGGTATGCATAATAAAAACATTTGTAACATTTTATATTGTAACTAGCTGATAAACCTGGCGTTCCACAGGATTAAAATACTTTTGAATAAAATATTATAATACACAAAATCTTTTATCGTTAGAAACGTTTTTAAATTAAAATGAGATCATCAATTAAAGCAAACGGTTTTTAAAAAACGCTGAAAACTAATATTCTCCATTATATTTGTTATATAAGTACTTATAATTTTTTCACAAATACTGAAGAAAGGTTTTAATAGACTTTTTGGGACAATTAATTACTTTTTAACTAATAAAAAACCTGAAAATATATCAAATCAGAAGTTTTTCTTAGTATAAATTGTGAATTGTCTGCTTTTAAACTTTTCTTTTAGTGTTTTCCAAAATTTTGTTAATGTTTTTGGCAACAGTTCTTCGTATGCGCATTTTTGTTCTTAAACACTGAAAAGAATAATGTGACAAATTGTCTATAAAATTAATTTTGAAAAATTTATTAAAATGAGAGAAAAAAATTGTACAGAAATGAAATTAGTATCAATGAAAAGCTAATTTTTTAAAAAATATGGTGTAAAATTAGTTTTTGTTATATAACATTTTCGGAAGATATCACGGAAAAACGCTAAAATCTTGCTAAATTTTTAATTATGTTTTCGACTTTGTAAAGATGACAGTGACCTTTATCTTGTTGTGAAGACCTAAAGTGAGTAATTTCTTGGAGATTGGACAAAAGCTGCCGATTTGAATTAAGGAACACACACAAAGACGTACACTATGCATAAAAATATGTACAATAAGCATTCAAAACCACAGCCTCCCAACTACAGAGATAAAGGCTACAATGACTTACATTAATCCAATGCTTGCTTGTAAACGACATTTCTGGAGCGTGCTGTTGTCAAAAATCTATTTCATCTGCTTACGAAAGCTTTACTATCATTGCCTTTGTTGGAACTTGAGCGATTGACTTATGTTTTGTTTTAGGCATCGTTAAAATATAACTCCGAATCTCGTAATCCTCAAAGTTATATATTTTCAATTAAAATATTACTTACTTATTATTCAATAGAAAACGCAGGTACAGATGACAGGTGATATTAACTGCAGCGATTTTTTAATCTAATTAAATAAGCTTTAGAATTATTTGAGAACTAATATAAACATTGCCAAACGATATATTTTTTAAAAAAATAAACAGGAAAAATAATGGTAAAGTAATTACACCGTTGCCTAGCAACTGAGTTTCATTAAATTTGTTTTTTTTTTTTCAAAATCGTCTGAGTGTAATCAACTTTTTTTTGATAAAAGAATTTGTCTTTTTATTGAAAAATTAATAAAAATTAAAGGAATAATGTCTCAGATATAAAATTGATGTCATTAAGAAGGTAAAAATTTGAACTTGAAGATGGTATAAAAATAAATTTCGGGGATAATTTGTTCCGAACTGACAGCGGAAGAACTGTTTCGGTTAATTTATAATTAACTGACTCTTTAATTAACTTTCGCACCTTGAAAAGTTGGCAAGTGTCTCCCCCTTGTCTTATTTAATAAGTTTGCAAAGTTTGGTTGAAATCGATGCAGTGGTTTAGGAGATGTGGAACATACAAACAAACATACATACCTACAATAACTTTTATTCATATTAAGACTATGCTTACATGTCTATCAATTATTATTTAAATGAGTACAACGGATCGGCTCTGCATCGACCGAATGCAGAGATTTACAAATTAGTCTGCAAATATCAAAAAGGTGGACAGAACTTACAAAAGAAGGACCCTATTTAAAAATTAAAATTTTTACTTAAGCAGGAACAGATAAAAGTCTTTTTAAAAATATTCACGTTTACGTATTTAAATGTTAACGCAATAAATGCTGTATTCGGATTTATGCAAGTTTAAGAAATAACTTCGCTCCAGAAAATTATAAATCAATTAAGTAACAAATGAAAAAGTTTTAGACCATTAAAGTGTCAGTTTTTTAAAAAGAATATTAATCTTTGACATCCCTCCCTTTTTGTATTTACATTGCCCATTTCCGACGACTAGGTGTGATTTGTTCAGGTTTCGGTTTCAATAACTGCTCATTTCCTATAAATGAAGGTTTCCCAACGTTTTCCCCCTTGATTATTCTTTTTGATTTCGCTCACCCCCAACTATCATATCCACACAACCTCTCCTTCCAACCATCGCTCAATTTCAAAAAGTGTTTATCAATAATGTTATGGTTAGCTCAAGTTAGCTTAAAAGTAAAATGACTCGAATTAATAACATTTACAGAACTAATTTTTGATTTGACATCTTATTCCATTTTCACAATAGTATTGGTTCAACATCAAAGCAAATGAAACCAAAATTGTAATAATTTCTCACTAACTTATAAGAATAGCTAAAAATGACACTTCGTAATAATCAACTATTCAAGTGGTATAATTATTAGATAGTAAGTATTCCCTTGGAGAAACAAAATTCTCTAACTTTTTTAATCCCTCATGTTTTCTTGTTCCCGCCATTAACAATTTTGATTTCGCGTACCCCCAAATGGTCCCTCACGTACCCCCAGGGGAACGCATGCCACAGGTGTTGGGAACTTCTGCTATAAGTGAACGTTTCGTCTTTTAAGTCCTGTATTTATATGTTTTATAGTTCTGGGAAGTCATCTCTGATGAACATGGAATTGACCCCACCGGCTCGTACCACGGAGATTCCGATTTACAATTAGAAAGAATAAATGTCTATTACAATGAAGCATCAGGTAATGTGAGATTTTTCTTCCTTTATTATTATATATTGTCTTCATACTGAGGCATTTGTATGGTTCTTTTAGTCACACAATGGATCACACTGTTTGCAGATTAACTTCTCTATTCCTATATGAGGACTTCATTCCTATAGTCGTATCATTGCTATACACATCGACAGCATACGCATACAGTTATACGATACAGCAGGGTTTCCATATCAAAATAAGGCCAAGCCGTCTTTCGAAAAAAGGCCAAATTTTTAAAATTTGATTAAAGCACTCATTTTCTCTTATAAAATTCATTTCATTCTCATTTTCTTTGATATAAAAAATGATTTTTCATGAAAAGGAATCCCACTAGGTTGGCAGAAGTATGATGCTCTTTTAGGAAATTGAAATTTAAGTGAATTTTTTAAAAAAATCTACATACACGACTTTAAAAAAAAGAAAACAATTTATTCTTGCCAGTTCAGAATGGTGGAGCGAAATATGCCAACTCGTGTTAAAAACCATGTTCTATATTATTTTTCAATGTGATTATAATAAATGAAATTATTTTTCATACTTATAGAAAATGACTAACAGAAAAAAAAAAGAAATCCATTAATATAGAAAGAAATAGATTTCAGACTCATAATAGACGGCTGAGTTTCCAAAACATGATAAAAAAAATATTAAAAATCCACTGCTATAAGTTTCGATGTTATTCGGACACCCAAATCCAATATGCTGAATTGTTCTAAATATTGCTTTCTGAAAACTTTTTTCTATCCCTTATATTTGACATTAAGTTGCTGGAGATGGATATTTCAAACAATAACGAAATTACATAAATACCTTTTCTTCCTTTTTTATACAGAGATCTATAATGTAATGTTCTCTTTCCATTCCTCTCTCTCAAGAAGAAATAATTTACACTTTTGTGTTGAAGTTTTTGTAAAAGGCTTCGACCATGAAAAGAAACGCATAAAAACAGAGAAAGTGGTTCTTACATGCTGTGCAGATATAAACACAGCTTCCGTCAGAGGCATTTTGACTATAAGTAATACAGTCTGAAGAAAGGGGACAGAAACCTTTCTCGCATGGAACTATAGTCTCCCCTACAGGCCGTGACGTCACATGGAATCATCAAGAAAAATCTGGATCTCGGCCCCTGATAGAGATATCGAGAAAGTAATAGCATTTTCGAGAATCTTCGATTTGTCTCCAAAATTGCCTGACCGCTGCTGCTCATTCCATACTTACCCCTGTAAAGCTCTCTTCCCAACCACAAAACTAGAGGGGCAGGAAAGCGACATTACATGTTTTGCAACACTGCGGGCCGTATTCGCCGAACTAGATTAATCCAGGATTAATCTGGAAGAAAAGCGTAAGCTGCGTTTTGATTGGTCAATGAACGAACCTCGCCGAAGTTTTTCCGCTTCAATCGATGACAGAGACATAATATAAACATTATCTCGCGTGTTTCGATCAACTAACGCCGTATTTGATTCTGTGGTTTTATTCTTGTTGTTGCAATAATTACGGATCGTAAAAGGGAGAATTTTACAGAAATTGAAGCCGAGGCTTTTCTCCTCTCCTTAGATAAATTGAAATCGGTAATCGAAAATAAAAAACAGATGCAACAACTTATAAAGAAAAGGCAAGCGCCTGGGCAGAATTAACTGCCATGTTCAACAGTTTTTCCCGGAGTTGCAAAAAGAAATGCGAAGCAATTGATTACGTACTGTAACCAGTGGGAGTGACCTCCTCTAAACTTCTCGTATACTGCTCAAAAATTTGTCATTTCCCCTCCCCTTGCGTGGATAAAAAAAATCGAACCTACTGTAATCCAGAATGCAACGAATATCAGAAGGTTTTTCATTGCAGATTATAGTGATTGTAAAATATTTAGGTGAAGAATCATATTAAAAGAGATGCCTATGTATTAAAATTTAGCAATATTTATTTTCCATCACACTCCAGCAAGATCCACTAAAACGAATCTATCACAAACTCCGTCTCAAGGACAAATTGACGTAATCCTCCAGCTTGGTACCAGAGATTGCTACCATTACGCATGCGCATGGAGATTAGTTTTGAAACGAATGCTTAACAAGTATGCGATTATACAGACCGACAGACAGTCAACCCTTTGACGGATTTGGCCCAAAATTTTATTCGGACCTATATTTATGATGATGAAACTGTGTATCAAATTTTATCTATATACCTATTCAAGTTTTTGAGTTAGAGTGTTCACATGACCGCGGACAGACAGACATGCAGACTTCCTGTAGACGGATTTTCTCCAAAATTTGATAGAAGACTACAAATTACGTTTGAAGACCACATACCAAATTTCATCCCCGTATCTCTAATAGGTTTCGAGTTATCGTGTTCACAGACATGATTCCAAAATTGTGTTTTTCGGAGGTCTAAAACGTGGAGATCCGTCAAAATCTCGAGTTCGAATTTTTTTTGACGATTACGATACTTTCTCTTTGTATACTTCGCATACGAGAAAGTGAAAAGCTGAAACGGAAGGGAAGTAAAAATCAATCCAATAAGGAGATATCAGATTTTCTCGACTGGATTCGCCTGTATATTTAAACGATAACGCGATCGAAAGACTACATTGTTCACACAGTCCAAATCATTGTCTCTATATGGATGCACAGATATTTCCTTCTTTCGATTATTTCTAAATTTTCTAAACTTTCAATATCGTCTAAATACGATAATCCATCGTCTGCCATGTTTGTTTTGATAGAAGGTAGAAGAGAAGTACGCATGCGTAAAACGAAAATCCGCGGACTGTTAATCCTCCGATTTCTGAGCATCAAAAACAGGGTGTTAAAAAAAGCCGGTGATCTCGGGATTTTCGTTGGAGAATGCGGATTTTCATATGATCAAGGGATTAACACTGATTCGAGGCTTAATCCGAGTGTTAAAAGGTTGGTGAATAAGGGCTTATGTGTCACTGCTGTAGGGTGTGTCCCTGAAGTTTGCTTTAAGTCTTTTTCTGCTGGATGACACTTATTTAATACTATTGGTTTTTATTTTTAAATTTAGAATTAACATTCTCTTAATCTGTTCTTATTCATGCTTTATTTTTAGGTGGCAAATATGTCCCTCGAGCTATTCTTCTGGACTTGGAGCCTGGCACCATGGATTCTGTCCGTTCCGGTCCATTTGGTCAACTATTTAGACCCGATAATTTTATTTTTGGTAATTAGTCTAAAATCTAAAATTTGTCTTTTATTTTTGATATTTAGTTAAAATATATAATTCGTATCTCTTTGAATGAAAACAAATGTGTATTTGGAATTGATATATTTGCTAAATAAATTATGCAGCAGAAAATAATTGTGCGTCGAATGCAGTTAATACTGAAATTAATAGTTTTAACTAAATACATTCAAGGTATTATATAACATTATTTTGACAGCAATTATTTCAAAATTGATTCCATTGATGGACTAAATAAATTGTGATATTTATACATGTGCCTAAAGAAGGTAAATTTTGGCAATCAATCAAATATTCAAAACTGTCCCACTAATTCACGTTGTTTTCATAATGTAATAATTTTGAAATTTGTTTCTAATATAAATGAAAGAAAAAACCTTTGCTTTGAAGATCGTTGCCAAACAAAGCAATGGAAAATAAAGAATATATATTAGATTTCGTTATAAATTTGTTTTATACTAATTAAGTCTATATTCAACTTGTTTACCTTTGAAAAGCTAAATTTAAATTTCGCTGCTTTTGTTGAGAGCCAGTCTAAAACTACAATGCAAATAAAGTAATTGAATCAAGCTCGAAATTTGTAAATTATTTTAATTTTTTTTATATTGGAATTTAAGTTTCGAGCCCTTTTCTATATTTTTTTTACTTGTCCCTTTAAATTATGTATAATAATAATAAAAAAAAGGGAAAGACTTTGAAGTTTTTTCTGTTGTGTCTAGACTGTAATCCAATTGTTTTTGTTTTTATGTAACTTGTTAACATACTGAAAGTATGGTCAAAGGAATTGAGAAATTGAAAGTTTTGTAAAGCAAATATCTTTCCTAGGCCAAAGTGGTGCAGGTAACAACTGGGCCAAAGGTCATTACACCGAAGGAGCAGAGCTCGTAGATACAGTATTGGATGTCGTTCGGAAAGAAGCCGAGAGCTGCGATTGCTTACAAGGTTTCCAGCTTGCGCATTCCTTGGGCGGCGGTACCGGATCCGGTATGGGCACACTATTGATCTCAAAAATCCGAGAAGAATATCCAGATAGAATTATGGTCACATTTAGCGTTATGCCTTCACCTAAGGTAAAAACTTTTACATATTTTAAAACTTTACTTTTCGGCATATAACGTAACTTGATAGTAAAGAAAACTTTAACGCAGTGGCTGAAATGTTAGCATGAAATAAAATTAATAATATATTTTTGCGTACTAACTTTATCAATGTATACCTTTTAAAAATAAATCAAATTAATGCTGTAAACAAAAGAGTTCAATTAAATAATTAATAAAGGTTCAAAAGATATCACAAACATAGTTTACTTTTTGGCTGGTAAAAGTCACTAAGTTCAGAAAAAAATTTAAATTATAATAAATAATATATTTTTATATGCTAATTTTGTGAACGTAATAAAAATAAATCAAACTGAGGCTGGAGAAAAAGAGATTAATTAAATATTTATTACTACAGTCGGACCTCTATTTAACGAAGTCGCTACATCCCGGGAAAAAGTTCGTTATATGGAAAATTCGTTAAATAGAGATTCGCTTTTTAAAATATTTTAAACTACACAAAACAGATTTTAAACTCATAAACATTAAATATTATTTAAAAAGTAATTAATCACACCTTTATTTTGTAAATTAATATCTATTTGTTTTATATATCTTACCCGCATCAAAAAGAAATCTGCAAGAAAAACAAGAATAAAAGAAACATTGTCCGGGATTACGCTGTATTTTCAATTTTAGAAAATTAATTTTATATTAAAATTGATGAATTTTAATGACATTATCGCATTTTTTTATAACAAGTAATTATAAGCATACATTACCACATACGTCCTTAAATTTAATTACTAATGAAGTCTGTTAATTTTGTCTGAGTTTTTTGTTTGAAAAAGTGTTTTCTCTCATAATACGTCTCGCATCTTTGCAATGCACGAAAACCCCCTTCAGGCGTATTCTCTTCAAACTGTGCGTCGGATTGTTTCAAATGTTTTTAGCATTTCATCATACGAGGGTTTGTTTATTTCTGCATCATGATCATTTCCATCTTCATCATCATCGTCTTCATCGCAATTCATTGCTGTATTGTTTTTATTTTTCACACTGTCAAAAATATCCAATTCAGACTGGTAAAACCAGCTCAAGATCACCATAAAATGTGTTAAAGGAAAGAATAAGTTTGAAATATTCAGAAATATTTTGAGAAATAGAGAGAGAAAAATATTGGATCACATGAAAAAGTTCGTTAAATAGAGAATGCACTTCGCTATTTGGAGGATATTTTACGAAGAAATTCGCAAAATGTTCTTGGTTCTAAGGAAAAGTTCGCAAAATAGAGAAATTCGCAAAATAGAGGTTCGTTAAATAGAGGTCCGACTGTATTTCAAAAGAAGACGTACGCGGACGACATTTTGACAGGCAAAAGTCACCAAGTCCACCAAAATTCTCTTTGACGTACTATTGCAGTTAATTTGAATTTCCAGTTAATCATTTCATGATATAAACCAGTTATCCAAACATCAGTAAACTTACTCTAGGAATTATTAGTCGGTAAAATATTTTTTGTTATTTTTCATAGCGATTTAAATTTCTAAATCGGATATTTCTCGATATTGCGTTTTTGCACTTAGTGTCTTCTGCCTGTATATTCTATAAGTATGTTTGAAGTTAATAAATAATTTATTGTGTTAGTATAAGTTTAATCATCCCGTTGAACCATTTTGGTGGTGGTCGTTTTCCTTTCGAAACCACCTGTTTAAGAATTGTTTTCATACCAGCGAGATATTTGAACATTATATCCTCTATGCAAACTAAATTAAATCAACATTTGACATTTAGTTGTTTTCTTTTTCAATGTATAATAATGATTAATAAATAAAAACCAACAGTTGCTTTCAAAAATAGCTATCGTCTTAGACAATAATAACTTAGATGAGTTTTAGTTCTCTATACTGTCAATAGATGGCGCCTGCAGCGAAAACTACATTTCAAAGAAATTTTCCTATCAATTAAGTTAACCACAAATATTTCCATCAAACACGAAAGCTAACGTCAACACAGTTCGCTGTCCGAAATTCCTTTTCCGGTGAATCACAAATCCGATCGTTTTCCGTTCCGATCGCAGTTAATTAAGTTTCCCTGTGAATATTTGTTTTCGAACGATTATAGCGACTTTCTATCGTTATAAAAGAGCTGTAATCATTCGAAAACGCATATCACAACAAGAATGGTGACTCACAGGTAATGCCAATGAAACTGTGATGGGGGAAGCGTGACCGCAACGAATGATCTGCTTTCTAAGCACCGCAGATGAGCTTCCATGGCGCCATCTGTTGACAGAAGATAAAGCTAAAACTTTTTGTTTAAAATCTCCTTATGTTTTAATTTCAATAATGAGAAATGTCCAATTTTTTTAAAAAATAGGTCTCAGATACAGTTGTAGAACCATACAATGCCACTTTATCCGTTCATCAGTTGGTTGAGAACACAGATGAAACTTTTTGCATTGACAATGAAGCTTTGTACGACATTTGCTTCCGTACATTAAAACTGACCACTCCTACATACGGCGATCTCAATCATCTCGTCTCTGTTACTATGTCCGGTGTTACCACCTGCTTGAGGTTCCCTGGCCAGCTGAATGCTGATCTCCGGAAGCTTGCCGTGAACATGGTTCCTTTCCCTCGACTCCACTTCTTTATGCCCGGTTTTGCTCCTCTTACCTCCAGAGGCAGCCAGCAATACAGGGCTCTGTCCGTTCCTGAACTGACCCTACAGATGTTCGATTCCAAGAACATGATGGCAGCTTGCGACCCAAGACACGGCAGGTACTTGACAGTCGCCGCCATCTTCAGAGGTCGTATGAGCATGAAGGAAGTTGATGAACAAATGCTCAATGTACAGAACAAGAACAGCAGCTACTTCGTTGAATGGATCCCCAACAATGTGAAGACTGCCGTATGCGATATTCCACCAAGAGGACTGAAAATGTCTGCTACCTTCATTGGAAACACTACAGCCATCCAGAACTATTCAAAAGAATTTCGGAACAATTCACAGGTAAATTTTGCCTCTCCTGTATTTCATAAGTAATTTAGGTAGCTTGTGGGAAGACTATTTATTGCAGAGGTTCTCATGACAGGACTTCTGCACGGTGTCTCCAATCGTCCCTAGAACCCTGACTACACCTCATTTAAGTTTATGTAGACTGCTTTGACCATGTTTCCTTATGAACATAACTAGAGGAGCAGTTTTTACTGGATTTGAACTAGGATGGCGGTTATTGCAAAAATAACCGGCTTTCGGTTGTACCAGGGTTTTTTTTTATCTCTGGTTTAACAGGGCGGCTAAAACAGCTCAAAATAAAAGGTTTTCGGTTTTTTTAAAAAAAGATTTCTTTCTAATATTTTCTTTCTAAATGTATTGTTCTTTCTATAAATCCTAAGACTCTTAGAAAAGCATATTGCATCATGTACCAGTTATATCTTTTTGTAGCTTTCTACACAATATCTACTTGAGTTGCATCAACTCTTGGAAGTTTAATTTGTTTCTTTACAAATAAAGTTCAATAGTTTGCAATTTCTACTTATCTGATCAATTTGCTGAGTGAATGTTATTTTGCTCTCTATTCAATTTGACTTTGTAAAATTAGAATTTTGTCATCCATTTCACCCTTGCTTCCTGAAGTGCGAGAGTTTAAATTTTTTACTATTGTGTTCTTGTCCATAACAATTCACTAAATTAATAATTTCATAGTGTTACTATATGTTAATCATTTAATTTAATTAAATTTTGATTCTGTACTAGTGGTGCCATCTGCTGGAGAACAAATGATTTCAAAATTTCACAGTATTTACAATACTATATTATAAATTAAAAAAACTAAAGTAGAAAATCATTAAATTGGTGTTTTTTCAGCATGCTAAGAAAAATGGGTTTCGAAAACTGTTTTTATTAAATTTCTTTCTTTCGTTCACAGCTATGTTCCGACGAAAGGCTTTCTTGCATTGGTACACTGGCGAAGGTATGGACGAAATGGAATTCACTGAAGCCGAATCGAACATGAATGATCTTATTTCTGAATATCAGCAATATCAAGAGGCTACTGCTGATGATGAAGGTGACTTTGAAGATGAAGAACAACCCGTTGCTGATTAAAAATTCTATCAAATTGGCATGATCTCTATCTGAAAACAAGATTCTTACAAAGATATTTATCTCAATGGAAATTATTTACTATTTGCGACATTCGGTTTTTTTGCTTTAGCAAAAAGTACTTTGAACTATTCATGAAGCTTTATTTTTATTTAACAAAACTTTTTGGAATTAACTGGATTTGATTCAAAAGTTTTGTATTTTGTATTAAAAGTTCCAAATTGCATTAACATTTGAAGTTTGTTTTACTTTTTAAATAAAATATGCTTTAAATTAAAATATGCTAAAAATATTGTTTTCTTCTTTCTAATAAAAAGACAAAACAGAATTGTGTTGGTAGTTTTATTGTATTAAAAACTTTATTCAGTCTTTATCTGAAATGTGAATTTATAAATAAGTTGCTGAACAAAATTTCATATATTTATTTGTATTTTTTAAAAAATCAGCTTCCATGTGAATTATTTTTCTTAGCCTTTCGACTTTTGGAAAAGACTGAAATTGTTGATTCGGGATAGATCACGGCAGAAGCGGCGACCGTGTGTCAAAAGTGAGGGGGCAAAAAATTTATAGGCACCTAAGAATACTCCGCAATATGGGGGTAGGAAAAAAAAATTTAGTTACAAAATTAGCTATCTTTCTTGAACTCTAATTGTTTTTTCATAATTCTTAGTTTTAAGCAGATAAAATGAAATACGAATCTAATTTTTTCCGACAAAAAGTAAGGGGGATTGCCCCTCCCGAATATCTGCCACTGGATCAAGGTCTTATAAAATCCTGGCGACTGGATTGGGAATTTGTGTCAAAAACAGCCAATTAGCAGAAATGTAGGAAATACATTAGCTGAAAGTTGCTTCATTTAATCTTTTGAAGATTTTAAACTTGTGATTCATTTTTTTTTTTATTTTTTGAACTTGTGAATTAAAATTAGATTATTAAGAGATGCAATTTTCGAATACAGAAGTTGCTCAAAATTCAGAAGCATTGAATGTGAACTTAGGATTTATAGCTGAATCGAACCGAAAGCGCATACCTATTGCTTTTAGGTATTAATCGAATATCCACCCTTAACGATATCAATTAAGTTCTTAATACAGTAGAGTCTCCCTACAACGAATTTCTCCCTATAACGAAATTTTTAATCGGAATGTTAAATAACATTCAAAATATTCTCCATATAACGAAGTGGTTGTCCCCCTATAACGAATTTTTTCAGAGGTTTATTTTCTCGATTTTTGTCATTTTTGAAGAAAGTTGATAGTTTCTGTGCAACCAATTCGCTCACACGTGCCTGTTTCTGGAACCACTCACTCTTAAAATGTGAAAAATTTTCTGAAAATTTAACATCACGAAATGTAAAGTAACGGATTTTTTCAAGTAAAATAAACGTAAGTGCGTACTAGTACATATTATTCTCTAAATTGGTGAATTCTCTTCACTTTTGAGCATTTTATTTATACAATAAAAATTAGCATAATTTTAACAAATTTATAACATATATTACTTCATATTTGATTGAAAATTATAATTAAATACATTTGAACTTATCGCACCTATTGAAAAGTTTGTAACATTTACTTAAATAACTGCAAAAATCTAATCTCCGTATAACGAAATTTTCTCTATAACGAATTTTTCAATTGGAACCAAGCAATCTCGTTATAGGGAGACTCCACTGTATAGAGAATCGTGAAATGGTTTAGGGCAGATGACTAATGCATGGTTAATATGCTTAAAAAATCAATTGTATGAACTAATGTGGCCTTTGAATATGCAATATAAAAAATGAACAAATGCAACTGTTTTCTTCTTTACCTGGTATGTCTTTTTCGCTACCTCTTGCCTGCTTTGAAAGAAATCTTTTTGCAGTTATTACTTTCAAGGTGTATACCAATTATTCCGGATTTCGCACAGGATGTTTCATGTGTGGGAAGAAAAATAATTCTTTGTATAGATGATTAATTCCAAATGTGAAATTTATGTCCTGTATATTTTTGACTGTTTCTAAACTGGCTTGCATATTTAAAATTCAAACACCTCAACTTTGATCAATTTTATTTTCAAATGGGAATCTGAATAGCTTTGATGGAAATAGGAACTCTGTGCATATGGATTAATTAGGAAATTGAAGAAAACTGGGTTTTTAAAGATTTGAAAATCTGCAAAACTGGTTTAGAATTTTGTTACAAAGACAATTTTTTGTTTATATTTGGCATTAATAGTTTTATTGAAACTTTAATAATTGCATTCAAAAATTGAACTTTCTGTAAGAATCTTCCTTAAAAGTTTTATATTCAAATGGATATGTTGGGCTGCAAGTTAGGCATGCTGGTTTTATGCGAAAGTATCTTCCATATTGACAGCACTATTTCTAGATAGGATTTAAGAATAATTTAGCAAAATCCTAAAAATGCCCTTTCCAAGACGGTGCCGATTTTCTTTATGTTATGACATTCCTTTTTTAGTAAAATAAATGCTGTTTCACAGTGGTTCACTGGATATGAAAATATTGGTTGCCAATGGGCCCACTCTCATCTACAGTGCTATCTCTTAATTTTTCTAACAAAGATAAAATATACAATAAAAATGTGTGTTGAAACCAAAAGATACAACTATAATTTTTGCAATATACAGTGTATCCGCTGAAATGCAGAGCTTCTCCTCCCCACACACACTAACTTTAGAAACTGACAGCTATGGTCATAAATGTGTCCAAGTATTGTAAAGTGGCAATGCAATGACACCAGTGGCGGCGGGCCGGGGGGCAGTCGTCCCCCTACTTTTTCGGGGGGGAAATTAAATTTTTATTTCAATTTTGCTGCCTAAAACTAGGAATTATGAGAAAACAATTGTGTTCGAAAAAAATAGCTAATTTTTAAACTAAATTTTCAAATCTTATTGTGTACCCACCTATACTCCCGGGTAATTAGATGTCTATGATTGTTTTTTGCCCCCTCACTTTTTCTACCCCATCGCCGCCACTGATTTGCAGAGTTGTCAAGCATCAGTGGCGAATCCGGGGGGGGCTATCGGGCTACAGGCCCCCCCCCAGAGCCAAGCCAGAATTCTTGATATTATTTAAAATCATTAAAACTGTTTTTTCTTAATTTGCCTCTTTAAAAAAAATAATAAAAACATTTCAACATTGCTTTCTGGCTTGGACATGCTCGAAAATGTTCCTATTTGTGTAGTCATTCCACTTGTAGCTTTGACGCGGTCGAAGACATTTTTTGGCTAGTTATTTCATTGTAATTTTTATTAAATTATCGAAAGTATTGTATTGTTCTTTATGATTCTTATTGTCAGGTGAGTAAAGTCTGTGAAGTTAAAGAGTTTTGGTTTACTTTAGCCTTGAGGTTTGACATTCGTCCCGACGATACAAAATTTTTATGACCTAACCCCCGCCCCCAGACCTGAATCCTAGATTCGCCACTGTCAAGCATCATCGATTTTAAATGAAAAGACACCTCGTGCACATCGGAGTCAAGAAAAGAACACCATTTGAAGGTGATTTCCAAAACTGTGTTGTCATGGAAGACGGGCACTTGCCTGCTGTGGCCTGATTTTGTATCTTTCTTGCTTCCACTAAGCTCATCTGGACTGCAATTACTAATTGAAATACTGGGCTGACCAGCCTGGAACTGAAAATTCCGCACAATCATTTATTAACCAGCGCACTGAACTTCGACAGCACATCTAGGATTTTCTATCGCCCAGTAATGGCAGTTTTGGCTACGGCATAACTGTCCTCCATATATGTCCTACGGAACCTCGTCCTTCCATATTGTTGCAAAATGTCTTACTGCGGGTGTATGGTGTAAACAGTCCAACACGCAGGATAATGGAGAATGAAGGTTTATTTACAAATATGCGGGAAAACACGTAGTACAGGTACAGGAAACGATAGTTTTTGCACAGATTACCAATGCAAACAGACAAAAATTCACAGGTAATGACAGTTCAGCACTTTGATATCTAACAACACAAACAGTCAGCAAATAACTAATAACGACAATAACAGCTCAGCTCGCACAGCGGATAGAACTCCAAAGACGTTCGCGCTTCAAGGCGAGCAACCAGTCGATCAAGACGCTCCTCTGATTTAGGCGCCGTCCTTAAATATTCTCTCCGACAGGTCGTGACGTTACATGGTGTTTTCTCGTCTATTCCCTTTCCTAGTAGAAATATCGAGAAACGGGTTGCATTTTCGGGAATCATCTATTTGTCGCCAAATCGCCAAAATGGTCGCCAAGTTTGCCGCCAAGGTCATGGGTGCCATAACTGCCGCTGAGGTCACTCCATGCTTAACCTTGTAAAACTCTCTTCCCAACCATAAGACTTGCATTGCTGGGAAGCGACTTTCCATGTTGGCAACAATATCATCTCTGAAAGGAATGTTGTCTGCACTTCATGACATAACCTCTCTGCAACCGCTGCCTTTAGCGCCTGCAAAGGTATTGACTGGTACAGTTGAGCAGCAAATTGCTCCAAAATTTTTGAAACGCGGTTCTTTTTACTTTCTCGTCTACGAAGTATACAAAGAGAAAGTATTGTAATCGTCAAAAAATTCGAACTCGAGATTTTGACGAATCTCCACGTTTTGGACCTCCCTGAGTCCGAAAAACACAATTTAGGAATTATGTCTGTCTGTGAACACGATAACTCGAAAACTATTAGAGCTACAGGGATGAAATTTGGTATGTGGTCTTTAAACATAATTTGTAGGTTTCTATCAAATTTTGGACAAAATCCGTCAACGGGAAGTCTGTCTGTCTGTATGTCCGCGATCATGCGAACGTTATAACTCAAAAACTTGAATAGCTAGATGAATAAAATTTCGTACACAGTTTTATCGTCATGAATGTAGGCCCGTATAAAATTTAGGGCCAAATCCGTCAAAGGGTTGACTGTCTGTCGGTCCGTATAATTTACTTTTGAAGAGAATCCGTTATCTCCGCGCGCATGCGTACTGGAAGAACGGAGAGGAATTTCATTACGGAGTAGCGAATTACGTCAGTTTGTCCTTGAGCCGGTAAGATAGGAAAATCGTTACGCTTCTCTTTGAATTTCATTCTTTGCCTAGATATTTTTGAATGACTATAATGAAAAACCTTCTGATAGTCACTGGATTCTGGGTAACAATGGGTTCGAATTTTTTTAGCCACGCTGGGAAGGGGAAACGGCACCTTTTTGGGGAAGTATACGAGAAAGTTTAGGGGAGAACACTCCCGCTGGTTTTAAAAGCATAAAGTCTTCTCGCGAAGCCATGGCTTTAGAAATCGTGACCCTACCCTATATCATGGGTTTCCAACCTTCATTTCATCGCGTACCCCCTACTGTCATGTTCCCCAACCACCACCAACCATCGATCTATGCTAAAAAGTTTTTATCAGTGATATTATGGGCTTGTGTTAGCTTAAGAGTCGAATTAATAACATTTGTTAGATTGCATTTTTACAATAGGGTTAGTTCAACGCCAAAGCAAATGAAATCAATATTGTAATAATTTCGCATAAACTTATAAGGACGGCTAAAAATTACACTCTGTAACAATCAACTCTTCAAGTGGTATAGTTATTAAATAGCAAGTATTCACTTGGAGAAACAAAATTCTGTAGCTCTTTTAATTATTTTATGTTTTCCTGCTTCCACCATTACCAAAATTTCGCGTACCCCCAACTGATCCTTCGCTAGGGGTACGCATACCACAGTGTGGAACCTCTGCACTATATGATCAAAAGTATCGGGCACTTTCGGATTTTCACTTTTTTTCGATTTTCTCCGTAAAGGCTATGCCAACTGCCTTTGAAATTCCTCCATGTAGAGTATAGACTTTTAACTCACATTTTACAATGAGGATTCGGTCACGAAGGCATTTAGGGGGCCGACCAGAAATTGATGAAGAAGAAAAAGATCTAGGCTCACCCCGTTCCACAGAAAGCTGATAATGATTTACAAATTTCATGAGTGATTTTGATTAGTATGCACATTGCGTACATGCAGTTTCGTAAAAATAGAAAGAAATCTGGAAGATCTAAAGGCTTTCTTAAAAAATCCCAACTTTTCCCGAATGTTTTTTGCTTATAACATGCAGAGTTTTCCACCAAATTATACGAAATTTACGGAAAAAGTGAAGCGTACGTTAGGAAAGCAATGTGTAAAAATTTGGAATAAATAGACTGGCCCATCAGTTAGGGGCCGTCCATAAATGATGTCACACTTTTTTTCAATATTTTTGACCCCCCCCCCCTTGGTCACAAAGTGTCACATTTCACCATACCCCTTGTCACATGTCACGCTATATTACATAAACATATACTTGCAGTTCAGAAACAAAGCACTACGTTATAGATCATGTTTCAAATTTTATTTTTAACTTTAATTATGTGTTTGACTGACATTTAATAAGCATAATAATAATGATTATATATGTACTTATTTTGTATGAAATAAGATTAAGGTTTACAACAAAAAACCAAATTAATATACAATAGTAATAAAATATTAATATAAAAGAGCAATTGAAACCAGTATTATTTTGGAATTTGATATATTTTGCTATAAATCTTATCTTCACTTTATGAACATAAAATACTCTTAAACAGATTGAATTTAAAAAAAAGAAAGACGCCTCAGTAAGATCAAACTGTTTGTGCCACTACCAGTCCTACCACTCACCCAGGTGGGGCGACGTATCTTTTGTTGGACATTTCAAGGGTGTGACAGGGGGAGGTTTTCTTCTAATGGTGAAGAATTTCTGCTGCTACCATATTCTCAGAACCTACCCTGAATGCCTTTTTCGAAAAGAAAGGAATATAAGTGAAAAAAAATATCACATGAAAGTTGTTTTAGCCCCGATTAAAAAAATGCCCTCAAATTCTGTTAATTGCAAAATAACTTTAAAATTTATCTGCTGATTTTAAATGTTTTTATTTTAACCAAAATGTGTGATGTCACACTTCTTCACATGTCAAGCGTGACATCATTTATGGACGGCTCCTTATATGACAGTAAGATGCAGCAGCAAGCAAAATAAATAGTGAGAAAACAGTGGCCCTCTGCGTAGTGAAAGATTTGCCAATCCTTTATCTAAGGACTAAAATCTTCTTGGAAGTTGGGAATCAATAGTTATTTCGCCTGCCTGTGATTCTCGACAGATAGTGAAATCTGAATGCCCAGCTTTCACCCAGAACAAAAAGTAGGTTTGCACTGCAGAACTCTTTGCTATTTTGTTTACTTCGGTTAGAAAAGCCGCAGGAAGCTAAATTAAGCATGCTCTTGCCTCACTCACACATTATCGGGGGGCCCATATTATTTAATGGTAAGGCCCCTTTCGAAGTGGCGTAGCTAAAGGGGGGCGGACCGCCCCCTTTTATCTATGGCAGTGGTGCGCGAACCGAGGGTCGCGAGAAAATTTTTGTGTGTCTTTGAATCCAAAGAAATTTATTTAAAAATAAAAAATATAGAATGCGTTTCTTCAAGAAACGTGCTCGCGGCTACCAGAGGGGTCGCGAAAATTTTTTATACAAAGTGAGGGGGGTCGGAAATGAAAATAGTTTGCGCACCGCTGATCCGTGCCATTGACCTTAAGCCATTTGAACTGTTATATAAGCTAACGTCTCCAATTTTCAAACTCCTTCATCACATATAAATAACTACCTCACCAACAACTACATTATCATCTAATTTAGATAGAACATTCTAAAAACTCATTCTTTCTGCGCCGCCTGTGAATCATCCGAAACGAGCTCGATTTTTTTCCCTCTACAGCAAGATCGATGTAAATAATACATGAATTCGATTACTCATGTCTGGCGCCGTCCAACCTGACGTCAATGCAGACTAGTTTAATACAAATACGAGGAAAAAAGTGCGCACCTACCTTTTGATTTTTTACTTGCTTCTAATCCTGCTCTGCGGAATTTTCCCTTTGAAAGTAACAATCATGTAAATAATATAAATTATTTTAAGGAATGCAGGAAAAATAATTTTCAACATAAAACATAGATTATCTAAACAAATATTTTTGTTAAAAATCTCCCATATTTCTGGAAAAATGTAAAAAAAAAAATAATTTTAAACATGGATGAACAAATACAATAATAATACAAATTATCCCGTCTGGGTCAAGAGCGAAGAAAACACTTTATAGTACTCGGAGCAAAAATAAAGTAAAGCAAAACACAATAAAAAACGATCACAACTGAACATTAAAACCGCACTGGAACATATATACAACGCCCCGTGGGTAAAGGGCAGAAGTGCATAGTCCCTGACCGGCTGTGTCGTTTGCACGGAATTTGCACGGTCGTCTCCATGAATGGCCCATCTAAATGGATGGGCTGAAAATTGGGACGGCGCGCTCCAAATGCTCTGAACGCCCCGCTTTCGATCTTCTCGAGTCCGAAAAAGACTTTTTTTGAACTATGGCTGTTGGTCTGTCTTGAACACGGTAACTCAAAAACGCTACTAGCTAAACTCATGAAATTTGGCATCTAGTCTTTTCATCCAAATCATAGATGTCTGTCAAATTTTGACCGAAATCTGTCCACGGGAAGTCTGTTTGCCTATATGTTCTTGCGCGTGTGAACCCGATAACCCAAAAACAGTGGACTGGTAACAACTCGGTTTCGAGACTCGGTTACACCGAAGATCCCCCCTCCCATGTTCGCGGGTCTAGTGCACGTTGAAGCCATCCAGATCAAATGCTATCCCTCTGGTGTGGTGTGGAAGTTTAGAGGGAGATGACGGGTCAGGTGTCTGCCTCGTTATCTAACAACGATTCTAATTACGTGGTTTGTAGCTTCAATGGGTTATCGAATAAATCAACTACATCGTAGACCTACATGGAAGTTTTTCAACAAATGTTTTTAACGCCTTGGAATTCATGACTTTTGCTTTAGATCCTTTTTTACTTTCTCGTATACGAAGAGAAAGTATTGTAATCGTCAAAATATTCGAATTCGAGATTTTGACGAATCTCCACGTTTTAGACCTCCCCGAGTCCGAAAAACACAATTCTGGAATCATGTCCGTCTGTGAACACGATAACTCGAAAACTATGAGAGCTACGGGCATGAAATTTGGTATGTGGTCTTTAAACATAATTTGTAGGTTTCTATCAAATTTTATACAAAATCCGTCAACGGGAAGTCTGTCTGTTTGTATGTCCACGGTCATGTGAACACTATAACTTAAAAACTTTAATAACTAGATGAATAAAATTTGGTACACGGTTTTATCGTCATGAATGTAGGTCCGTATTAAATTTTGGGCGAAATCCGTCAAAGAGTCAACTGTCTGGCGGTCCTTATAATTTGCTTTTGAAGAGAATCCGTTATGTCCACGCGCATGCGTACTGGAAGAACGGAGAGGAATTTCATTACGGAGTAGCGAATTACGCCTTAAGCCGGTAAGAGAGGAAAATCGTTACGCATCTCTTGGAATTTCATTCTTTGCCTAGATATTTTTCAATCGCTATAATGAAAAACCTTCTGATAGTCATAGGATTCTAGGTTACAGTAGGTTCGAATTTTTTTATCCACGCGGGGGAAGGGGAAACAGCACATTTCTGGGGAAGTATACGAGGAAGTTTAGGGGAGAACACGCCCGCTGGTTAGTCAGAAAGATCGTTTTTCCAATTTTTTAAATTTTTTTGCTTTGAACAGACTTATTCTTGTTAAAGGTTATTCTCATTATATATTTTCAAAGGTATTTTGTATGACAAAAAAAAACCGGCATTAAATAACATCTTGCAGAATAACTATCTGAAACACACTCTAAGACTCGATGAGTTTGTGAAGCTCATTGTTCTTTTACCTGAATATAAGGTACACTAACAGCAAATGTTTAAATTACAGAAGCTCCTAACAACTGGAGTTATTTTATGAGTTAAATACAGTAGAGTCTCCCTACAACGAAGCCTCCCTACAGCGAATTTCTCCCTATAACGAAATTTTTAATCGGAATGTTAAATAACATTCAAAATATTCTCCATATAACGAAGTGGTTATCTCCCTATCACGAATTTTTTCAGACCTTTATCTTTACGATTTTTGTCATTTTTGAAGAAAGTTGCTAATTTCTGGGCACACAAATCGCTCACACGTGCCTGTTTCTGGAACCACTCGCATTGTCCATTCCAACGATAACACGTAACAATAGAATGCTACGTGAAGGGTAATGTAGTTGTGGGGATCTGTGTTTCAACAGAGGGGGAAACATTTCTATTGGTCAAGATTCCAAGAATAGGGGTGGAGCCAGCAAATGGATGTGACAATACGCATTTTATGTTTATCCGTACCAGTACATATTATTCTCTAAATTGGTGAATTGTCTTTATTTTTGAGCATTTTATTTATACAATAAAAATTAGTATAATTGTAATAAATTTATAATAAATATTACTTCATTTTTAATTGAAAGTCATAATTAAATATTTTTGAACTTATCGCACATACTATAAGGTTTGTAACATTTACTTAAGTAACTGCAAAAATCTCTAATCTGCGTATAACGAAATTTTCTCTATAGCGAATTTTTCAACTGGAACCAAGCGATTTCGTTATAGGGAGATTCCACTGTATTCTATCAAATTAACTAAATATTTTTGAAAGTCAAAAATATAAATGCGTTTCAGTAGAAACAATAAACCTCTTTTTTTTTCGCGAACTGGAATTCCTCACAAAAAAGTCGTTTGAACTCTGTGAGCCAGAAGGAAAAATTTCGTCTGGAAGCTGCTTCGAAAGATGAGGCCGAGTTGAATTGTTCGATGTCTGTCTGGCTTCACGGTTGCGTGCAGATGTCGAACGAGATGGCTGCATTCTTTCGAATCCTTTCGAGCAGGCATTACTGGTAGAGCATACTTCCACTCAGCTCCGAACTGCTCCTTCAAGCGTGTAAAGACAGGCATCTGCTGGGAGAGTTTGTTATTCGATAACGAATAAATATGCATGTGAATCAAATTATGCAATGATGCAAAAGATTTGTTCGCTTTTATCCAGTTTGTTTTCTTATAAAATATCGGTTTCAATTTTATAGGATTTTACAGATATGTAGCAAATCTGTTCGAAATCTCACAGGGCAATGTGGCAAAAATTGAACTATTTAAACTGCTAAATATTTAAACAATTTTTACACGTTTTAAACTGTCTGTTTTTAGTTTCAAATTCTAACATTATTTGATAAACCAATATCTTAAGTTTAATTGAGTATGAAAAGCAATTAAGATATATTTTCGCGAAACTTTATTAGACGTACTTCCCGTCTTCCGGAAAGGCATGCGGGTCTATTCTGGTACAACCTGATGGGTTGATTACGTCACTTTTTCCGCACGTTAACAACGGGAAAAGTGACGTCTCCCAACCCAACCGGGTGTACCAGAATAGACCCCTTTGGCAGGCTGGTTCGGAGTGGGTTGTGAATGAAGGAATGCACCCTCATTACGCTACTGCTCTCGGTTGAAATCTAGAAGTTGGTACACACACTTAAAATAACGCCAAGTCGCCAAAGTTAATGCATGTATTACGTGCATTTAGCTTTGGCGTTAATGAAGTGCTGCGGTCAACGTCTGGCTTTGGCTGCGTTTTAAGGGTGGGTACCAAATTCTAGATTTCAACCCTGCTCTCAAACCCAAGATTATGAGATACCGAAGTCAAAAACAGCCATTAGGCAATCGCAGTTAGTGAAGAGATTTAGATTTCTTTGAGCTATAGCTATTAGTCATGTTTACCAACTTGAAAAATAGGTTTGATCTGAAAAGAAACCAATTCGCCAAAAAGGTTTATTGTAAAAATCGAGCAAAAATAAATGCTTGGCAATTTCACGATATAATGACAACTACCGAGGAATTGAAATGGATTTTCAAATCCTGCATAGTGACTTTAAATGGATCAAGTTTAAGAAAACTGCTGTTTAGAAATTAATGAAGGAAAGGTTTTCAAGAGGACCGCCTTATTAAATTTAGATCGAATTATTTATTTCGAATCCGTGTTCATCCGTTTAAGTTTTTCTAATAAAAACTGTTCGCTTCTGCGAGCAATCTGATCTCCTAAGAATTGGATGCATTTCATCCGCATATCTACGGATCCTACATAGTAGGGATTGAGGTCGCTTCCAATTGGCTCTTAGAGTCACGTGACTTGCCTTGCTTCTAAATGACGTCGTGAAACTAAACGGTACTTACCAATGCTGAAGGTTCGTCCTTTATCTTATTCTAAAAATGTATTCACCATTTTCTTGAGAAACATCCAAATAACCATAATCGAAAGGTAGTTTCAATTTCTCCACGGTGCGATAGCAGAAGACAAAATAATAATTAAAATCCCACCTAAACATGGTGCTATGACATCATTAACAAACAAGCCAAGTCGCGTGACGCTGAGAGCCAATGAGAAGCAACCTCATTCCTTACTAGGATCCGTGACTATGCGTTTCATCCCGTGGCAATGCCCTTGTTTAACACATTAGCTGCCTCTTTTCACTCCCGAGATTCGACCCATCTAATCAGATGACCCCACACCTCTCTGCCCCCCCCCCCCCCCCCCACTCTCTCAACTGCAGTAGAGGAGGGGTCATCAAGCATTAGCTTCTGGACGCGTCGGCGGCAGTGAATATGTTAAAGAGAATATAAGCATGTTTTATTGACACATGCTTAGCAATTCGAGTTACCCAAACCTAAAGCCGTGTTATATTTGGCAGATTCATCATTTTCTTGGAAAATATCTGTGCATTCGAAAGTTTCTAGATGAATTCATACAATGCACGATTTAGTTAAAATTATTACTATCAAATATTCTAGTTTGCAAAGCGTTTCAAATTTATCTGAATTTAATGATGCTTTAATAGTTCACAAAAAAACACGGATATTGTATAAAATAAATTTGAAATAATTTAGTGTATAGTTCATATAAATTAGTATAGTAAATATATATACCATTTGATAACAGTTATAAAAGTTTTACGTAATTCAAAACCACAGGTTTTAAAATGTCAATCTTAAAATTTTCTCAGGACCGAAAATATGCAATATCAGGTCAGAGGGGTTTTTATAAGAATTCTTCCAATAAATAAATGTCCATCAGACTTGTACGACTTCGATATCTTCCATCTGAAGATCATGCATTTCAGCTTCCAATTCACGCCATTCCAATATTTGTTTCATCAATGTTGTCAAAATGCATATCTGCCAGATGAAACAGTTGACGCATTCCGACAGTTCAGTTTCGACACCAAGATGACGCGCATCTCTCCTTCAGGACGAGAATGCAATACTTGTCGCAGCTTCATACACATCAATGGCCTCGTCGTACTCCAATTCTCGACTGTACCGGAGATACATGTACGACAGCATCAATTGCATGATGGCAGGACTTATCCATCGCCGACGACAACCTCTCTGCGGTTCTTTTCAAGCATGTGTTCCAACATTTTGCAGAAGACTGGCGATCTGGGGCTAAAATGGCCGAATCACGCAAACGTTGGCCTTTCGCAACTACGGCGAAATCGAATGCCACTTCCTGAGATAATCTCGACATGGTTGTCGAAAGCTCGCTGTAATCGCTGAGGTGGGCTGTACTTTCATGGAGGGCACCAGCTATCTCGAGATGAGACGAAACTTCGCCGTCACACAGTCAGTTCGGCGCAGTTCAACAACGAAAGCATTGTGGTTCCTACAGGTAAGGTCCATTTACCTTCAGTGTGGAATAAGTGGTCTGCTGCACAAAACCCAAACAACTTGCTATGAACAGATTCCGACGTGAGCTCTCGACACAAAAATGGGGAAGTCTTTCTCTCCAAGTCGGCGATCTAAGAAAGTCATCAGAACCCGCTGAACAAATTCGCATTTCGAATCCGCCTGGATGGCGCAAGATACAGCAATGCTGTCTGCGTACAGTGCATCTGTTGTGATGCAGAAGAGACGAGTGGGATTAGCTTCAAGAAAGTTCTCTTACATATTCCGGCGAAGGTTTACATTGTTCCACTTTGGCGTGCTGCGGGGGCAAAATGCTTGGATAACTCTTCCAATTTTTCGTCAGTTCAGGGAAGTTCATCTGTATGCCACTTCAAGAGCTCGGATGGTATCTATCCGATGGCTAGGTCAGAGTTTCCCCGGTAGCATAGAGACAAAGAGACTTTCAGAACGAACGAATGTTGAAGTGTTGCCAATACGTCACTAGTTGTCCATCGTTTCAGCAATCTTAGCTGCATGCAGAGTTTGGCAAGCGGCGCTTCAGAACACTCTGTGAACTTTACGAATTTCGAGCACCGCCGCAACAAGAACATAACGCTAAAACTCTCGTTTCTATACAGAGTCATCAGATTTATTCGAGCCGAAAGTCGGACATTCTCGTCCCATTGTATGTGTCGTTATCGCGCCAATGCTCGACCTATATCGCAACGCAAGAGTCCAAGCCATTATCTGTTGATCCAGCCAACACTTTACTCAGTAATCTCTTCGTAGTACCTGGAGTATCCCAACGAGTCACCTTCACTTCAAAAGAACGTCTTTTGCCAGTTTAGTCGAACGAAGGAAAGCGTGGCAGTTTCTATGGAAGAATTTGAAGTTCACCGCTAACACTTTGCTAATTCTGCCGTCTTCTCGCTGCATCGGCTTTAACAGAGCAGGACATGTACGCTGGGTCATCCTGACCCTCGGGTAAGCGAAGGGTGCCATTTTGTCCGCTGCAAGGATTGAATAACACGGCTGCAAAATACCACACTCGGTTTCTCCGGACTTAAATAACGTTTTCAATAGTCCAATGTAATGTAAACTGATAAGACCGTCTGTAAAGAATTCCATCGTTATTGGAATTAAATATAAAAAATTTAAGCCAAGACTTTCTGTAAGATGAGTTGTTTCGGCGGATGTAGATGTCCACCACGTCGAAAAAATACCCTCCCTCTAATTATTCTCGCACACTAAGTTAGGTTTATATACTAGAAGCTAGCTAAGGTTGCCATCTTTGTGAGCATATTTACGGATCACTGCTTGGTTTTGGATTGAGGTCGCTTTTCGTGGCTCTCAGCGTCACGTGACTTCGCTTTACTTCTGAATGATGTTCACTTAAGCGCGCTTCTGGTTTGGTTACAATTTTTGTCTCTATTGTCATGGAAAAAACCAAGGTATCTTCTAATTACGATTATTTGGATATTTCTAAGAGAATGATAGAATTCAGAATAAAGATAATTTTGCTTTCTCATGATACAGCTAGCTATCAAAATCACTCTACATCATTCAAGCTAACGAGAATCCTTTCTTCTAACAGATATCAATCAAACAATAATATTTGGATTGATTTGTGTACTGTCTGTAAATTGCTGTCGCTGTAAAGCTACGTATGAGCCACTGAAAAAGACCCAGGATAAATACTGAAGGAAAGTAACGATGACATTACATAACGAACATCCACAGACCCATGTAGTGCGTGATTTCAAAATTTTTTGATTGTACATCGAAGATAATAAATAATT
The DNA here is from genome assembly GCA_013235015.1 of Araneus ventricosus. Classification (NCBI taxonomy): domain Eukaryota; kingdom Metazoa; phylum Arthropoda; class Arachnida; order Araneae; family Araneidae; genus Araneus; species Araneus ventricosus. The sequence continues at coordinate 5,366 of BGPR01002837.1, read as the reverse complement.
TCTCAATTATTACTTTTTTTGTTTTTCACTTCTATATATGTTCACAAGGAAAGAGGCTAATGAGAAAACAAAATGATTCGAAAACATGTCGAGTCTAAGGGTCTATTCTGGTACCCCGGTTGGGTTGGGTTCCGTTTTTAGTGCGGAACCCAGCAACCGAAACTAGAAATAGACTAAAACCATCAATTTGTTGGCGAATCCTTAAGTGAACCCGAAACGTTTTCACTTCGTAAGAATGAATACAAAATGGATTAAGGGGGGTCTATTCTGGTACCCCGGTCGAGTTGGAGTTCGTTAGTGCGGAACGAACATGCTAGTAAACCATCACTTAATTTGTTGGCGAAATCCTTAAGTGAACCGAAACTGCTTTTCAATAATAAGAATAATTACAAAAAAAAATGGACAAGGGTCTATTCTGGTACCCCGGCGGTTGAGTTGGGAGTTGGGTTGGGTTATTAAGTTGTTAACGTGCGGAACCCAGCAGATGAATAGACTTAAACTATCAACTTAATTTGTTGGCAGCATAGTGAACAGAAACATGTTTTTCTTCGTAAGAATGAATACAAATGGATTAGGGGTCTATTCTGGTACCCCAGTGGTGAGTTCCGTTGTTAACATTGCGGAGCAATGACCAGTACCAGAACTCATTAAAATTAATCAACAATTTATTTGGCAGCCTTAAGTGAACGAAGCATGTTTTCTTCGTAAGAATGAATACAAAATGGTTAAAGGGGTCTATTCTGGTACCCCAGTCGAATTTGGGTTCACTTTGTTAACGTGCGGAATTCTTCGGGTACTAAAACAAACTAAGAACTTTTAATTTGTTGGCGAAGTCATGATGTTGAAAACTGTTTTCTTCGTAAGAATGAATACAAATAGTTAAAGGATTCTATTCTGGTACCCCGGTCGGTTGGTTTGGGTGGTAGCGTGCAGATTAACCGAACTGAGTACCATCAAACCTAAAACCATCAACTTAATTTGGCGAAGTCCTTAAGGCGAACCGAAACTGCTTTTCTTCGTAGAATGAATAAAATGGATTAAGGGGAACCTGGTACCCCCCCGGTTGGTGAGGTTGGGTTGGGTTCCGTTGTTAGCGATGAACCCAAGCCCAGCGAAGGAGAGTAGAATAGACCCCAACTTAATTGTTGGCAGCCTTAAGTGAACCGAAACTGGTGACTTTTCTTCGTAGAGAATGAATACAAAATGATTAAGGGGGTCTATTCTGGTACCCCCGGTCAGGTTGGGTTCCGTTGTGCAGATTCAGTATCAACTTAATTTGTTGGCAGCCTTAAGTGAATTCAAGAAACTGTTTTCTTCGTAAGAACGAATACAAAATGGATTAAGGGATTCTATTCTGGTACCCCCCGGTCGGGATGTAGGTTCCGTTGGTAGCATTAAAGGTGTGAACTAATAGAAACAAATCAACTTAATTTGTTGGCGAAAGTCATAATGAACGGAAACATTTTCTTCGTAGAATGAATACAAATGGATTAAAGGGGTCTATTCTGGTACCCAGGTTGGGGTTGGGATTTCCATTGTTACGTGGAACCCAACAGCTCGAAGGCTAATTTAGAACCAACTTAATTTGTTGGCGAAGGCCTTGAAGTGAACCGAAACTGTTTTCTTCGTAAGAATGAATGCAAAATGGATTAAAAGGGTCTATTCTGGTACCCCGGTCGTTGGGTTCATTGTTAACGTGCGGAATTAGCTTAACCAAAATGACTAAGAACCATCAACAATTTGTTGGCGAAGAAGGCCTTAAGTGAACGAAACTGTTTTTCTTTAGTAAGAATGAATACAAAATGGATTAAGGGGTCTATTCTGGTACCCCGGTCGGGTTGAGTTTCCGTTGTTAACGTGGAACCCAACCGAACTGAAAAATATAAGAACTTCATCAACTTAATTTGTTGGCGAAAGCCTTAAGTGAGCGAAACTGTTTTCTTCGTGAAATGAATACAAGAAGCTGGATTAAGGGATTATTCTGGTACCTTTGGTCAATTTGGTTCCGTTAATTTAACGTGGAACCCAACCGAACATAAAGGGTGAACTCTTAATTTGTTGGCAGAAGTCCTTAAGTGGTCGAAACTGTTTTCTAACTGCGTAAGAATGAATACAAAATGGATTAAGGGGATTCTATTCTGAAGTGCCCCGGTTGGGTGGGTTCCGTGTTAACATTGCGGGCAACCCAACCAATCAACTTAATTTGTTGGCGAAGGCCTTAAGTGAACCGAAACTGTTTTTTCTTCGTAAGATGAATTCTGCAAAATGGATTAAGGGGTCTATTCTGGTACCCCGGTTGGGTTGGGTTCCGTTGGGTAACGTGCGGAACCCAACCGCGACTAAAATTCATCAACTTAATTTGTTGGCGAGCCTTAAGTGAGGAGGCTTCAAGAAACTGTTTTTCTTCCTGGTAAGAATGAATACAAAATGGATTAGGGTCTATTATTGTGGGGTTCAAACTAAAATTCATGGCACCAATTTGTTGGCAGCTCCTTAAAGTGAACAAGAACTGTTTCTTCGTAAGAACGAATACAAAATGGATTAAGAGGTGTCTGGTACTTTGGTTGGAGATTTGGGTTCCGTTGTTGCGTGGAACAACACAGCTAATCAGAGCCAGAATAGACCCTAAGTCATCAACGACCCCAAATCACTACTCATTTAAAGCCTTTCAATGCTTCTATTTAAAATACATTTTATTTTAATGTGCTGAGAATGTCCCGTTAGACTTTGAAATGGTTGGTTTGTGATGACAGAAATTTATGCACAAGTTTTTATATTTCTATCATGCATGGAAGAAATATAAACACACCAACGATATAATAAATATAAAACAATCTTTAAAAAAACCGCTTTTTTTACCAATGCATTAAAAAGAAAAAAAAATTCTCAAAATCTGGATCAGAACAAATTGATAAGCGTCTGACAATAGGAGAAGATATAAAACCACAATGATTATCATAAGAAGCAAAATGTTATTAAACATTCATCGCATAATATAATATAAATGTGATTTACAATTCTAATTTACTTACAGCATTTCTACCTGCGCCTCACGCTTTTTTACGATTTTGTTTTTATTTTATCAAATTTTTTTAAATTTTTTCTTTTAATGCGTTGAAGGCAAAAGTATTTTTCAATATTTGTTATTATTTTCTAGTTCTTATTAGTCTTTGGTATGTGATAATTCAATATTATAAATATTTTTTTTGAATCTTAGAATCAATTTGTCGCATGAACCCAATTCAACCATTATTTTATTGAAAAGATCTATAATAAGATATACTTATTTTAAGTGAAACATTCAAATTACTATTAGCCCTTAGTATTTTTTGGATTGTCAAAAAAATACATAGATGGGGACACTGAAACCACCAGTGGAAGCAGCAATATTTTGCGAATTTTTTAAGAAAAAAATTGATAATTGAGGAGAGCTCTCTAAAATTATTAAAATATTGCATTGTCAAAATACTAAGACCCAATAAATATACAAAACTTCAGATCTCTAGTGCATTAAGAAGTGAGGTGAAAATCAGTCACAAAATTCCAATCTTACATACATACAAACATGAAACATTTCACAAGTGGTAAAAGCATTAATTAATAAATATAGACAATCTTAATTTATCTTTACCATTTCCTGTATGTAGAGAATTGATGGACAAGTGCGGAACGTACCATTAAACTCCTGTATGGAGAGTTGACAGGACAAGTGTGCGGTGACAGAACATTACAAATTTCCTGTTTATGGGAGGGTTGACAGAAGGGGGGGGGCAAGTGAGGGGTGATGAGACATGAAAATGTTATTGTTTGAGAAAAAAAGATTTCGTTTCATTTTTACTTTCAGTCCTTTGCACTCCTCAAAAGCAGTCCAGTCTATGACATGGCCGCGGTGATTTTGTTTTTTTTTGAGATTCTCGGTTTCGGCACCGGAGGCTCGGCTGAACACAGGTTTCGAAGCAGTTTCTAAAAGATCCCAGGCATGTGGGCCTGGTTCACTCTAAATCTGATGTCGAGGATCGGATGGCTGCTGGCTCCAATTTAGAGGAGTCGGAGGCATGCTGAGGGTGATCCTCACCACTTCACCCACGATTCAAAAGTGAGGTCCGATTCAAGATAGCCCTCTTGTTGCTTCAAGAGACGTTAATATAATTAAACCAAATGGCATCGAAACAGGCTCTTAGAATAGTGATTGGGGTTGTTTTATAATTTGTGACATTCTTGTGCATAGAAACATGCAATGCATTTAACTGAGATGCTTTGAAAGAAATGAACCGAACAACATTTTAACACTCTCATGGACAAAGCGGCATATGCCGATCTACTTACTGGAGGACAAAGCGCGATATCTCTCGTCCAGTTCACTGGCGGTGTGCGCCACTTTACATTTTGTACGAAATACTATTCAAGTAGCAAATAATATAAGCTTAAATAACATAATATCATAGGCTGGAACGGTGTCCGTGAACAAGTTAAATAAATACACATCTTAACCCACTTTCAATATAATATTCGTATTTATTGTAATATTGTTTTATTTCTAGTAATGCTACAATAAAAATAACTTTGAGATTGAAGTTAACTTAAAAGGAAATTCATTTAACTTATTGGATGACATTTTTTGTTAATTAATTTCGACAATTAATAGAATAATTAAAAAAGTCAAGCGTCGTGAGTGACCGACTTAAGAATTCAACATCCTTTCCTAATAGCGGTAAGAATGTAGCAGCCAACACATTTAAATGTTGTCGATTTTCAACGGTTGCACCATTCGCCGATCGAGACACTTTCTTTTCGGAAGATTTGTCGTAAACCGCATCTTCATGATCGAGGTTTGATAATATTTGAAAATATTTCGTTCAGGTCGGACTTGGCATTAAAACTTAACGCGTCACGTATAAGTTATTCTAGCTTAAGTTTGCGGAAGATATTTCCATGACTTTCCCTTGAAACGCCATAAGCTGGTGCATTGAGATTAAGCAAAGTTTATTTCAGTAATTTAATGGGTTCTTTAAGGTACGTACGATATCCCTCTAGCTTATAACGACGAAGTGAAGCCCACGTGATACGAGCCTGAAATCTGTAATTTATTCATCTACGCCAAATTAACTTGGAAGGTCTGGTGTGCGGAACTTTTTAAGCATCTCAGGTGTCTAATGAGTCGAAACATGAATTCATTCGCAGTCTAGAAAATATCTCACTAATGAAATTTGTACGACGCGGGATTATACGGGGTTCCCACTAGAATTTTGGAGCCGTCCATAAATGATGTCACACTTTTTTTTCAATATTTTGACCCCCTCCCCCCTTTGTCTAAAGTGTCACACTTCACCATACCCCGTCACATGTCACGCTATATTACATAAACT
>BGPR01002836.1:68215-159139 GCA_013235015.1 Araneus ventricosus | reverse complement strand
CATCCATCTTGCTTTGGCGACTTGGCGTTCTGGCGCTGTTTTAATAAAAATGTGTTCCAACTTTTAGATTTAAACCAAATCGTTTCAACGATTTACCACAGACCCTTGCTACATGCGATAAACTTATAATTAATCTATTCTGTAACCATTATAATACTCTATGTAAATATTGTATTAAAGAGATTGATAATTAAATTACATATTAATACGAAACACTTGTTTTATGATTTTATACTGACATTTCCACGAAAAATCTACAGGGCGGACCCGAACTGCACCTTTATGTTTTATTTAGGGTAGCTTTTGATGACGCCATCTGTTGTCAGTATATGGAACTACATTTCGCGTATGCACAGTAGAACATTTACTACAAATGCTCATATTTCCCGAAATATTCGAATTCAAATTTGAATACAATGTTTCTTTTACGTATTGTCAAGTATTCTGTAAGTTTCGTACAATTCGAAAGGAAACACTACATGTTATAATCAAAACACATGCGGAGTTTGAAATTTTCAATTTAATACCGATTTTTACTTATATTCTGATAAATATTTTTGTCTCACTTTGGGTCCCAGTAATACTCAAGCTGTTTAAAATGACACCAGAATCAACCTCTTAGCTAAACGCGTTTCCACGCTACACTTATTTATAACCTTACATAAAGCTAATTCATAACAATCACGCGTATGCACCTACACTGGTACGGTGACGTCACAGACAAAGCAAATACTATGCGACAAACTCCTACAGATATGATTTATCCGTTGTGGGGTCAACCATTCTTTTCTCATTATTACGGGTCTATTCTGGTACTCCCGGTTGGTTGGGTTGGGAGACGTCACTTTTTCCGCATGTTAACAACGGGAAAAGTAACGTCTTCCAACCCAACCGGGGGTACGAGAATAGACCCCTTAGTCTCTTAGTTATTAGCGATTCAAATCTGACGCTATTTTAAGTTCGACTGACTATCACTGTAAAGAGCGGAAAGACGTTTTCACGTCAAAATTTTCATGTGATCTTTACATAAATACTGTAGATCATTATCAAATTTTGAGAGAAATCTGTCACAGAGAAGTCTATCTGTCACAGATCCTGACCGTCTCTATACATCTGAATACGAAAACTCAAAAAAAGTAGCAGGCTAAATAATTAAAATTCAGCAGTTATCTTTATCGTCCAACTTTTAGATTTTTATCAAAATTTGGACCAAATCCGTGAAAGAGTTGACTGTCTGTCGCTTTGTCTATTCGTGTGCATATGAACATAAGCTACTTTGATGAATATTTATATATAATCTTTAACATTTTAGATGTGTACCAAATTTTCAACCAAATCATTTAACGGGCAGACTGTTCGTCTGTCGAGCATATGTTAATATCACAAAGCAGAAACGCAAAATATTAAAAAAGTAATACAACTCTTTGCCCTCCAAAAACTAATTAGATTCGTATTGCACTTCGTATGTCGCAAATTAAATTCTTTAAAAGACTACGCAATTACTTTGATTAGCAACCAAAACAAGAAGTTACGATCTTTATAAAATACTGTCTGAATTTTTTGAATAAAAAATTGTATCATATGCGTTTTGAGGTTAAAGTATGCATGCAAATCAATGTCCCCTTAGCGGAGTCAACGGAGCACTAAAAATTAAATTTGGTACGCGATCTTGAAATAAAAATTAAAGATATGTGTCAAATTTTAGATCCAAACGGAAAAACAGTGGCTCTGTTCCAAAATGCATGGTCTATTCTCCACCCTATATGACAAGGCTTAACACAGAACCTAACATGTTAATAAGATGACCAACCGTCCTTCTTTTGTATGCTCTGCCCTTCCTCGAGAAGTGAACAATAAATGTGCAAATATTTATCATATTATAGTGTATTCTTTGTTATTGTTGTAATGAATTAAATGTTTCTTTTATTTGATATCAGCTTATATTTAGCTCCAACTTATTTGTATCCTTCTGATGGAGATTAAAAGTTGGTTACCTTAATATTATTGAAATTTGCAAGAAAGAGCGAATACTCCAGACAATGGAGTCAATTCACGGTCACGTGACAAATCAAAGATGGCGGCGATTAGAGCCTTCTCCGGATCTATTAAGAGTCTCTCCGTAACGTTAAGTAAGTAGAAGTTGAAGTAGAAGTTTGCTTAGATTTGGCCAGATTAGCATTTGTTATATTTAATTGATTTTTTTTTAATTTTTATTTTAATAACGACTGATTTTCTTCGAATTTTCTTCCGTAATATAATTTTATTTCTGAAATGGCATATTTAATTAAGTTGTTTTCATTAGTTCTTGATGTTTTTTAGATAATTAATTAATATTGTTAACCTCGTTTTTTAACTATTTTTTTAACTGTTGTTAATTGCGTTTTCGCGTGTATTTTAAATTTGAATAATTTGCATTGCACTATCGTTTTTTGAATTCCTAATACATTTACCTATTTTTACTGAAATTATTTAAGAATTATCTTCTGTATGGAGTGGGATAACGCTTATCCAATAATATCAGGAGGATTTTCAGATGCCTGAATTTTGTATAATGTAATATTTAAGTATTCACAAAAATTGGAAACATTTTTCATCGCCAATCTCATCATAATCGATTTTTCTGAGATTATATCGCAGTGATTTTCGACCTATCGAAGCACCCACACATCCTTTGTGATTGTGATCGGATATCGTCGTTTTCCTTCGAAGCATTATCAAATTATTTTGCTAGTATTATTAGAAGAATCTTGTTCTTCTTTGGAGAATTAGGATAATGGAATTTTCATGCTTGCACATTTCGTTGCTTACCAAGCAACATCACCTCTTAATTCAAAGAGGAAGAAAAAATGAATATTTCGCAACCAAGAACGGATATTTCTGAATCTTGTAACATATGATACGAACATGAGACCACATGTTCCGACCAGATATGAAAAAAATTCAGAAATATTCGTTATTGGTTACGAAATCATTTTTTCTTCGTCTCTCAAAATTCAATAAAATTATATGTGTTGGTTGCTAAGCGACGAGTTAAACTTTATTCGGCATTTCTAGTATACAATGACCTTGATAAATGTTACAGGATAATTTTACAAATTTCTTGCCATGATACCCAAAAGAAATTCCAGGCTAAATAAAATTTGTCTGTTAAAAAATACATAAGGTATGGAATTTTAATGGCTGTTTGCATTTTCAATCCTTATAATTATTATATTTGGCTAGATATTACAATAATAATCGCTTGCTTTTAGTCTAAGGGGTCTATTCTGGTACCCCCGGTTGGGGGGGGAGATGTCACTTTTTCCGCACGTTAACAACGGGGAAAGTGACGTCTCCCAACCCAACCGGGGGTGCCATAATAGACCCGTTAGAATCAAATTGGTACTTCCTTGTTAAAGCGGCCTCCGAGCTCACTTGGCGACCTTAGGATTTCACCAAGCTCGAAAATTGAGTGTTCTAGCGAGGCCACTATGGTCCGAGTCCAGCGGCTAGAGAAGCCGTAGGATGCTTTAAGTTAAAAAAAATCTGCCCGGTTCCCACTTAGCTTTATTTACAAAAAAACCCAAGTAATATTTTTCAAAAACCAATTTGAATTTAAGAACAAAAGCAACACGTAAATAAATACGCGAGTAGGAACTGTACGTTTTTACAGGGCTGCAGACGTTTTTGGCAAGATTTTGCCACCATCTTGGCGATATATCTCGGTTGCTTGGCGATTCAGTCTCGGTGGCATATGGTGTTATAACAAGGAAGTACCACCAAAATTTTACAGTTTCAGATAAATCATACTAAAATTAATGGGGTATGATACCAGTATATGATTTTAACCTTGACTTAATATAAAAGAAATTCTGGTCGTTGCATCATTATATTACCCGTGATTGTATATGGATAGAAGAAAAAATTTTACGAAAACTCGGGAATTCTTAACTTATATGCATATTAATAAAAATGGCAAACCATGCTTTCATTAGTAAATAAATTTTAATATTTACAGAAAGAACCAATTCACAAGATAAATTTGTTTCGTATAAAAAGAATTAAACATGCACTTCACTAAATATTATTTCAGTAAAATATCTGAAAAGAATTCGAAAGTAAATAAGTCGAAAGTAAATTCTATGAAAACAGCAAAGCTAATTGCACATTTTTTTCTTTTTGTTTAACACGAATTTCATAAATTTCCAATGAATAAATACAAAAAATGTTGAATTTCATAATAATGCAGAGATTTCAAATAATATATGTATGCTTTCTATAATATAAAGTAGATTAATATACATATTCACTTATTCTTAAAATGCTATATATCAAACGTTTTTAAATTATACATCATCGTAATATTTATATTAACGAAGTGAAGGTTTAAAAATGATTTTATGTCAGCATAAATTAACATACAACACTTCAGCTGCATTCCTTGAAATTTCAAATATCGATAAAATAAGCATAATTTGAAGACATAATAAAATGCCAAAAAATAAAATAAGACAGCATATTATATAAATACACCGATCATTCATATTTAAAACTGCCAAAAAAATAAATGAAAAAATTATTACACATCACATTAAAAACCAAATCAACAACATTTCAATTTGTGTTAAAAATGAATATTTGAAAAAATTCAATTGAATTTTTTCCATTTCTTATTATAAGATTTATTGCAATATAACTCGAGATAAAGGTCGACAAATGTTATTAGTTTTTTTCACATACCCACAAGAGAATATTTAATAATAGCTTACCATTTTTTTCTTGCCCTAAAAAGCTCGGGATTCATTGAGGGAATCTTACTTTTCAGAAAAGGAAATCGAATTCTTAGAAAAAAGAATTATTTTAGTGTACTTTATCATTATATAATTTGTGTGAAGATATACTTCCTTCCTAAATTCATGAGTATCAAAAATAAAAATTTAAAATGTTATAAACATCAAGAAAAGAGACATAATTTCGGGTTCTTCTGCGGTTACTCAATTAAAGGTCATAAAAATTTAGTCGGGCCACATCTTCAAAACTGCAAGATGTTTTCTTTATTTTTCCTTGAATATGAAATATCTTTAAACACTGCAGAATAAAGGACTTTAAATATAATCCTCAATCAATGCTTTCTGCAGTTGCCGTAATCATCTCATAAATATCAATTGATAAGAAGTGCGAAAATTTAAATTTTACAGTGTTTTGAAGATCGCCTTAGGTCTTCATCAGAACTTTGGGAGACATCACGTTCTCTCTTATTTTTGTGACAATCGAAGAATGTGAAACGCAACGTAATGTTTAACGGTTGATGTACTAGGTTGCACAGAGTTGAAAAATCTAGAAATGGATTGAAAACCTTCTGTATTTCTTGGCCACATGCTATTTCAGTCTCCGGAAAGTGAAAGACAAGACACATAGGAAGTTCAAGTGTCAAAGTAAAACGAACCGTTATTGGAGTAGGTAGGTTATCGATTCTTTTCATACGTATAATACACACGACAATTTTTTTCTTAAAATTTTCTTGAGCATATACTTTTGCAAATCTCATACAAAATTTCAACTTAAAAGGAGACATTTGGCATGAACTGTGGTATTCTTCAAGAACTTCTCCTATATTCACATGCGAAAACAAGACACGGGGATCCAAGAGAAATGTATATTCAGCTTCATGATAATTAATACCAGATCTTTCATCAAATTGTTTAAACAAATAGCTCATTTTAGAACTCTCTTGAATACCTTCCACATTGCAGAGAAAATAAAATTTTGAAGTTAATTATTTTAAAAAAAGAAATATCATTTGCTTTCGAAAATGGGAATGGTCATATAAATGTAAAGCACCGCAGTAAAATAAGTTATGGTTACTAAAACGTTTTAATAACTTATTGGTCTTCACTTCACTTCCAGAAAATGCCCTAACATTTAATTTTCTTGGACCTGATCCTGTTGAATGGACCTTATGCACCGTTTGGGTTCGAGAGTATAGAAAAACAGCTGTAGAGGAATAAACAAAACGATCGGCCAATAAATGACTCAAAATTAAAAGCAGTTCGGAGTTAACTGTTTAAGGGGTCTATTCAGGTACCCCCCGTGGGGGGGGGGGGTGTTTTTTTTTTCGTTGTTACGGGCTGGGAAAAGTGACGTCTCCCCCCCCACCCGGGGGTACCAGAATAGACCCCTCAGACTGGCCACTGGCTGTCGCCGGCAGGTCACGTGTCGGAGGATGTGACGTCACATGCATAAGGTCCATTTCAGAAACGAAGGAAGAACCGCGGTGGCCTAGTGGTAAGCTCTCGGTCCCACAGTTAAACATGGTGGGTGGTGGCTCCGTCATGGTTTGGGTTGTATGGCTTCAACCAGGGTAGGAAATGTAGTTTTTATGGATGGTATTATGAACCATACGGTTTATTTGGATATACTTCACAACAGTCTAAAGGAAAGTGCTAAAAATTTGGTTTTAGACGGAAATTTCATATTCCAGCACGACAACGACCCCCAACCCCAACACACGGCACGTAACGTCAAAATGTGGTGTCTTTTTCATTGTAAAGAGCATCTACACACATCATCACAGTCCCCCGACAACAATGTCAGAAAATATGTGGAGCACACTCGAAACAGCGGTCGAAAATCACAAAATTAGAAACAAAGCCCATTTAAAACAAGTGTTGCAAGAAGAATGGGGTAAAATATCTTCAGATACCACCAAAAAGTTGGTCGAATCGGTACCACGACGTTTGGAGGACATTATAAAAGCCAAAAAATAAATATTGACACTTTCTTTGAATGTGAGATATTAAAAAAATTCATTGGAGTATTCTCAATTTTTTGAGGTGAAAATCTGCATATGTTTATTTAAAATGCTTCTGAAACTTTTCATTTTAGAAGTTTTTCCATGATTGTTCTTTATTTTTACTTTAAATTAAACTATTTGTTGTGCGTAAACATAAAAATGTGTTTGCACTTATTGGTAATGAGTTATTTATATTGAAAGTTGGATTTATCAAGCAAAAGTAAGGTGTATTCTCAATTGTTTGAGCCACTGTAATGCCTTTCTTAACCTTCCAGCGGGCGCGCTTACGCAAATTTTACGACAAATCGTGCATCGTATTACATATATATATCGTGTTATTTTACAAAAATAAATGCAATTTTTATTTATGCTATCTGTATTTATTAGCCTAATAGTAAACGAAGATTTTATAAATAAAATTGCACTTAAATATATAAAATAACGATATAAATATGTAATACGATGCACAGTTCAAGTATCTCTTGCAAACGCGCGCCTGCTGGAAGGTTAAATATGTAGGTTGCTTCTGTCCTCAATTAATAATTAAATCTTTGAATTGTTTGCTTGAAAATTGAAACCAAACAAATAATATTTAACTGATAGCGATGAAGCTCGTGAGAGTTGCCCCGTGGAAAATTCTATTGAGTTTAGATTGCTTTGCATCACTGAAGAATAAAACAACCTAGTGGAAATCGACGATTAAAATTCAACTATTACCAACAACCGAATCTTACGGGTCTATTCTCGTACCCCCGGTTGGGTTGGGAGAAGTCACTTTTTCCGCCCATTAACAACGGGAAAAGTGACGTTTCCCAACCCAAACGGGGGTACCAGAATAGACCCCTTAATCGGTTTTATGTGTATAACGAGAACTGACGGAATTTGTGTAAAAAGAAGATGGAGGCCTTTCTCGGAGGATGCCATTTTTTTTTCTCTTGACCGAATCAGATCTGCAATAATTTTAGCCCGTCTGGCAATTTTTTCTTGCCTTTTTTTTAACAACGGAACCCAACCCAACCGGGGGTACCAGAATAGATCCCTTAAGCATTTTGAAACGAAGGCAGATTTTTTGTGATACTCTTGATCTAATAATTTTTGTACCCGGCACAAGCTAAGAACTCAGTTCTGGAGCATACGCCCGAGACACACACTTCACCCTTGAATCCTTGACGGAATTTGTGTCGTCACACTCTGTGATGCCTCAGTGAACATTTTAGATTATCCATTGTACTTACCAGCTACTCATTTAGCACTTGATGAACAGAGTGGAAAAACTTTTGATCGAATTTTATCACTTGACAGGATGGAGCTTGTAAACAAAGAAGAGTTAAAAGTTAGAATATTCTTGTTTCTTATCACTAATAAGGAGTACACTATATGATTAAAAGTATCCGGAAACTTTCGGATCTTCACATTTTTTAGAATTGCTTCGGAAAAGCTAGACCAACTAACTTTGAATTTGTGCCATTTAAAGAGTACACTCTAACTCGCATTTTACAGTGAAGATTCGGTCACGAGGGCATTAGGGATACCAGCCAAATTGATGAAGAAAAAAATCTGGGCTCGCCCCTTTCCACAGAAAGCTGGTAATGATTTACAAATTTCATCAATGATTTTCCTTAATATGCACATTGCTTAAACGCATTTTCGTAAACATAGCAAGTAAAAATAGAATACTTGACAATATGTTTGAGAAGACAATCGGCCTTATTCTCCATCCATGGTTAAACCATGATCAGCGGTTAAATGATGGTTCTGCTATAATAATGCGAAAGGTGACCGAAATGCATTGCCAAATGTATACTTTATTGGGTTGCTATATTGGCATGATATCTCAATTTCTCTGTTGTTGGCGATTTTTAAAATTACCCTCAGCCTTCGAGCCAAACGAGTTTCTCGCCAGCTCGCCAGTTAGGGGATACATCCAGCCGATCATTTCGGTCAGCATTCGCTTGTTCGTGTAAATTCCCTTTTAACCGCTGATCAGGATTTAACCATGGATGGTGAATAAGGCCGAATATGTTTTAAAATTTGAAGACAATAATATGAATATTTAAGGAAATATGAGTATTTGTAGTAAATAATTTTTACTGCGCACGTGCGAGATATAGTGTAATTTTTCTTTCGTAGCTTCAAAGATAGATATGTAGGGCAACTTATATAAAAATTCCAGTCAAATACCATTAAGATTTAGAAAGATATCGGATTTGAAAATAGCAGAATTTCTGCTTCCCTTCAAGAGCAACAAAACGATGAGGGTATTTCAACAAATTGATATTTTGTAAACTTGAATTTTCGAATAATTTTATAAAATTTAATAAAGATTGAATATGCTGAACACCCATGCATACTTATAAATAAAATTCATAATTTAAATTGCAGCTCGACTATTACTATCCGAAGATATCCGGATACTTTTGATAATATAGTGTGATTATGATTTTGGAACAGTTTTAATAGATAGAATATAACACTTTTCTCGAAGACTTAACTTGCTATTGCCATCAATAAATGATTTAAACTTCCGCTTTCTTGGACAACTTTCCTTGAACTACAGTGAATATAACGCAATTCATTCAGATGCATCTATGAAAAAATTCTACCGTTTTGAAGAAAAAGATGGGATTTTAAAATTTGAAGGATTTTATTATTTAGCTTCGCAGTAATGCACGTTTTTAGTTGCATATTTTGTTTGCTTCTTTCCAATTTTTTTTAGTGTTTTTCGATTTATTTTGCAAAAAATGAAGTGAGATATTTTATTATATCTGTATTAGAGTACTGAGGTAGTAATTGTTTTTAAAAAGAAGCAAATTCCTGAACAAAGAGACATTTATTTATTTTCTTTATTGTAAAAAAATACCAGGATAGTCTTATTGAGAATGGTACAGTAGATGGTTGAATAGTAAAATATTTTTAAAAACTTTTGAAATATCATTCAATCCGCAGTTCTGACAAAACAGCCAATTTGAATCAGTTAATGATGCATCGTGTTAAAATTACCATGGAAAAACTTCGATTTCTCAAATTATCTGAGAATCAAAAACAAATGGCAATTGTCGTAGAAAACAATTTCGTTTTAAAAATGTTCTGATACAACACTTTTAAGTGAAAAAATTACATAAACATGCGATACATTCTTTAAAACAGATATATTCCAACGGGCGCGCGTATGCAAGGCATGCTTGCATTGTGCATCGTATTACATATTTCTATCGTTCTTTTATAAATTTAAATGCAATTTTTATTTATAAAATCTTTGTTTATTATAAATATAATAAATACAGATACCATAAATAAAAGTTACATTTGTTTTTGTAAAACAACACGATATATATGAAATGTATTCGTAATTGTAGTCGTTAAATGATTAAACAGGCCGAGTTAAATTCTAGTTTTCATTTTATTATGGGAGAGTGACGAAGTGTACGTACATCTTCGTTTAAGTTTTTACGCCAAAAGTGAACAGAAGATCCCTGCTTTTTCTCAGGTAGGGATTTAACAGACAGACACGTGATCAAAGTGAAGGTAATAATAGCTATTTTTACTAAATTACGTAAGTGTTTTAGGGAAAATGCATGGCGGCAATAAGTCGCTGATTTCGCGAGTTGTGTGCGCGTGGAAACGATTAAAATATTCTTTTAGTAATAAATATGCCAAAAATGAGAGATTTAATATACTTCCAGAGCGGGAAATAGAACGAAACTGGAGTTTAAGAAAAGTGATTTTGGAATACATTAAGACTTTAAAATATATAACATTAGAATTTGAAATAAAATTAAGTGAGATTATTACATATATATATATATATATATATATATAATGTAATACGATGCACGACATGTCGTAAACTTTGCGTAGACGCGCCCCTGGAAGGTTAAGAATATTGTAATTCAGTGTTTTTTATAACATAATACAAGTTTTGGAGGGGGGTTCAAATTTTCTAGAAACTGAAGAAAAATATAATGCAACCCTTTCCTCTAGTTTTAAAGCCTACGTAACATGTAGAGTTTTTAAAAATATTTTTATGAAAAAATATTCTTTCTAGAGAATAATGTATCACTTAAAAATTCACACCCTCTCTCTAACATTGGTTGTCCAATTTGCTTTTTCAATCCAAATTAAAGAAAAGAAAAGGGAGAATGTCAAATTTGGGAAAACTTAGTTTAGATAGTTGCCCATTCATTTTTTAGTGTATATACAATAATGTGCTATTTTAAATGTGAAATTCCTCGTGTCTCCATATTTCACAGTAGAAAATGGCAAATTAGGTCTCCATATTAGATTTTGCTTCCCCTTTTCTCGAACAAATTTATTAACAAGTTGTTAAAATTTGTAATGTTATTTGTGTAAACAATGAAAAATGTAGAAGTAAACGAAGCAATTAAAATTTATGAAAATAATCTCATAGTTTCCCACTTGGCAAAAGAGAGTTTGGATAGAAACGGTCAGATCGTTTCAGCAATATTTTGTGATTTGAACTTGGTGTCGAAGGCAGAGCTTACCACCGGTATTCTATTGCAACAGATTTTGAAACCTTCCGCGCTTTTGCCCATGCGCCGGGCGGCATATTTACAAACCCTACCCTGATAGAACTGAGGCAGGAAATCAGCCAATACCATTGGCTACGAGGGTCAGTGACGTCGTTTTCAGCTCTCGCACGTAGCGTACGGCAATCATAACAAAACAAGAGTCGTCCTACTTTTCTCCGTTTTCCCACAGTTAAGCACAGAAAACATTCTTCCGTGGATTGTAATATTTTTAAAAATGAAATTATTTTTAAAAATATCATAAAAAATAAAGCACCCCACACTGTAAGAAATTATACTAATGAAAAGTCTAATGATAACAACTTTGTTTGAAGGGTATTAACTAACAGGTTAGACAAATGTTGTTGGGTTTTTTTGACGTCATTCGAGTGAAAATAGTTCATTTGATGTTTCAAAGTCAACTAATCTAACTCTAATTAATGCCAAATAATAGTAAAATTATTAATTATTATTATTAAGGCCAATAATAATAAAAAGAGAAAAAGTATAATCGCTAGACTAAATAAAATTGCTACGTAGGTGCGTATCGTAGAACAAAATTCGCGAAGTCCAAGCAACGGAAACCTAAACTAATTCAAAATCCACATTCAATCGCTTGTTTTGTTATAATTTCTGTACGAGAGCAAAGAACGACGTCATCGGCTCTCGGCGAAGCGAGCCAATCATATTGTCCGATTTCCTGCCTCAGTTCTATCAGGGTAGGGTTTGTAAATATGCCGCCGGGCGGAGTTATTTTCATCAAAATAGGGGGAAGTGCAGATTGGAAAGGTGATGTTTACATTTTACTGAGCGTGATCTAACAAAGAACTCCGGAAATGCGCTCATATGACTCATTGTCTGACACCCCTTTCCGGTGCAAAATCGTTCCAAAAGTGGTAACCTCGGAATCCGTTTCTGAGCAGTATATTTAATTATATGGCTTCGATATACGACCAATGAGTTTAGTATTCTGTGTTTCCATACATTTCGAAATAAATGAAGATTGGATCAATTGACTTTTCGAAATTACAGTAATACCTTGATTTTCGGTTATCTTCGGTTTCGGGTTTCGCCGACTTTTACCGCCAAACATCTGTCCCGATTTTTGACGGTTGCCTCGGATTTCATCGACGTATCCATGTGCGGCTGGAATCCACTGACTCTGAGACTGGTCCTAAAGCCAAAAGACCGAGACGGGAAGTAATCCCAGATAGTTCCATGATACATAAGGTCCTTATGGAGGGACATTTCCATTCCGAAAAACTATATGTGCACCTCTCTCTCTCTCTCCCCTCCTAGCCGTCTTTCATATGGCAAGATGAGTCTTCAGGAAGATATAAAAATGTACACTGTATGATCAAAAGTATTCGGACCCTTTCGGATTTTCACATTTTTTAGAATTTCTCCGTAAAGACTAGACCAACTGCCTTTGAACTTCCATCACGTAAAAAATAGACGTAACTCACATATACGGTCATGAGAGTATTTATTAAGGGACCAAACAGAAATTGATGAAGAAAAAAAATGTCGTCTCGCCCAGTTACACAGAAAGCTGATAATGATTTGTGAATTTCATCAATGGTTTTCGCTTAATATGCACATTGATTATATGCATTTTCGTAAAAATAGCAAGTATATTCTGGAAGGTATAAATGTTTTCTTAAAAGCTCTCAAATTTCCCCGCATATTTTTTGTTTATAATATGCAGTTTTCCACCAAATTACTCGAAACTTACGGTAAAAGCGACAATATGTTAGAGAAGTATTGTGTAAAAATTGTAATAAATATTTTGAATAATAGAGAAAATATGAGTATTTGTCGAAAATAATTTTTACTATGCATGTGCAAAACGTAGCGTAATTTTTCTTTCGTAGCTTCAAAGATAGATATATAGGGCAACTTATATAAAAATTCCAGTCGAATACCGTTAAGATTTAGAAAGATATCGGATTTGAAAATAGCAGAATTTCTGCTTCCCTTCAAGAGCAACAAAACGATGAGGGTATTTCAACAAATTGATATTTTGTAAACTTGAATTTTTGAATAATTTTATAGAATTTAATAAAGATTGAATATGCTGAACACCCATGCATACTTATAAATAAAATTCATAATTTAAATTGGAGCTCGACTATTACTATCCGAAGATATCTGGATACTTTTTATAAGCAGTGATCAGAATTTCTGTTTCTTTCTAAAAGAAACAAAATGATGAAGGTTTTAACACAAATGATATGTTTTAAACTTGAATCTTCGTATGGTACTCGTCGAACTGCAATTCAAATTATAAATTTTATTTATAAGTTGCCTGGGTATCCAGCATATTCAATCTTTATTAAATTCTATAAAATTATTCGGAAATTCTTCATGAATTTCTGGTCGGTCCCCTAAACGCTCTCGTGACAGCATCTCTACTATAAAACGTGATTTAAAGTCTATTCTTTACATGGCCGAGGTTCAAGGGCAGTTCTCAATCTTTTCTTAGAAATTATAAAAAATTTGAAAATCCGAAAGTTTCCTGTTCATTTTCATCATATAGTTAAATACCCATGTTAAATTTTCATTTATTCTTTCCGTTAATTTTCTATATGAAATTCTTATCGTTTTTATTGCTAAACACTATATTTATTCTCTATCAAATGTGCTTTTGGTACGTATTTTGGATTGTCTAGAACGAATAAATTGGATTTGCATTGATTCATATGGAAGTAATTACCTCGTTTCAGATTTCGCCGATTGTTTCCGAACGGATTATCGACGAAAGCCGAGGTTTCACTGTTTACTACTAATTTTGGACAGGAAAAATTGCGTATTAGGGAATTAAAGAAGGACGAATCTGGGGTAGTAAACAAAGCTTTTTAATTTGGGTTGAATTAAAATGTGTAGATTACACCTAATCAATTTACCGAGTGTGATGTTAAATTCAAGAAAAGCATGCACTGGAAGCAGGAAATTAAGTGTAAATTTGAAGCCCATATTTAACCCTTTCTAGACTGACGGGACAACCAATACATTCAAATAAGTGTAACTTTTAAAAAATTCAGTCTTAACCCGTTAACGCCCGAATTAATTTAATTAATTAATTTCAATAAATTCTAATAAATTATGTTCAAATCACCAAGATTAAGATAACTGCAAAGTAAAATTAAATTCGGTGTAAAAAATGTGGCGAGGGGTCTTTTATTTTTTTTAGACAAAATATTAAAAAAATTTTAGAAACTCATTTTCAAAAACTGTTTTTGCTTAAATAGTCAGGATTTTTAATATACAGTAAAATATCAAAAAATTCTTTTCTAATTCCTTGCATGACCTCAAAAATAAAGCAAAGGAAAAAATCAAAAAATTTGAAAACGACGACGTTTTGACATAATAAAAACATTTATAACACAATTTTATTGTATACTTTTAGAGGGAGGACAGAACTTACAAAAGGAAGACTGTCCTCCTTAAAGGAGAACATTTGGTCATCATAAGATAAACAAGTAGGGGAAGGTGGTGTACCTTGGACATAAGTGTACCTTGAACCTATGCCGATTTTAGCGCCATCTGTATAGATGTATAGAAAATGCTATATGCATTTTGTACACTTGCCACCAGAGGTCCCAGTGAACCTGAACTTATTTGTCAAGGTGCTCATTTGAATGAATGAATCCTGAAAAAGGAAACTGACCCATCAAAAGTAATTTTTTTCCTGTTGAATTTTGTGTTAATAGTTCCTAAACATACACAAATAACTTTATAGCAAAATGCCTATCTTATAAAGCACAGTTTTAGCTATAATAACACATGTTAGAAATTATGTTAAGCCTAACCTCAATTTAGTAGTCAGCCATTTTCGATGAAATGGCCAAGTGGTGTACCTTGGACCATGCCCAAGTGGTGTACCTTGGTGCATGGCCACTACATGGTCTACCACTTATGTTGTGGAAAAATGTGATGTAATGTGGAAGTTACCACATCCCGTGTTGACTGGAGGATCTGAAAGGCAGCTTCGGAAATTAACATTTGGAATTGACTTGTCTAATTACAATGTTGGTTAAGCCTACTCATAGGAATGAAACTGTTGCTGTAATAATTTTATATTCGGTCTAATCTAAGACCTCATTAAGTGAAAGTGCTCATTAACATTTTTCTGTAGCTAAAATACCAATAAATGTTGATGTTCAAACTATTCGCTTAGATTTTTTAAATCTAGAAGTAGCTGGTCCAAGGTACACTATCCATGGTGTACCTTGGTTCTATTTGCACTTTTTTTTAAATTGTAAATAATGGACTGAAATACTTTTTCAAAAAATCTACAAAAAATATATGTTGTGTATAAAGGCCTAAAATATGAAAGAAAAAGTGTTTTGTTACCTGTCTTTTAGTAATTATCCAATTAAAAATTAAAAAGTAAAAATAGGACCTAGGTACACCACCTTCCCCTACACAAATAAATACTGAGTTAGTACGGCGAGGTATTTCAGCACTCCAACACAACTATTTGAAATCGTATTCACTATATTTCTTATATTTTATGTTTATTTACGTTTTGGAATATGCTGGTACCCCGTCGCACTAGCAGAGTGAGAAAAATAGCCACACTAACACAGGGTTAAAACTGTTTTAACTCTTTAAACCCGGGGCGACTTTTTTCTTTTAGCTCCTTTAAAACCGGGGCCTTTTTGGAGGAAGCGACATGAAATGGACTCTCCCAACATGGGTGGTCATATACCCCACCACCCCCAACATAACCTTCCCTTAAGGTGCACGTAAATGGGCTGTGGTTCGCAAGGATAATTGGATCCACCTAGAGTACACAAGAGAGGGTTCCCTCTCACACAGAGCGAGGCGGCCCCGGGAGGTCTAAAAATTTCCCCTTAACAGCGACAAAGGCCGGTCTGAGGCGGTTGGCTTCTTTTGAGGGGAGGTGAGGTTCTGAGATCGCCTCGGAGATAAGCGAGATAGGGGGTCCAATTATCCTTGCCGAGCACAGCCCATTTCCGTGTGCTTTAAGGGAAGGTTACGGCAGGGGTGAAGTGGTGGGGTGAACGACCACCAAGGTGTGGAGAGTCCAATTTATGTCGTATTCTCCCCAAAAGGCCCGGTTTTAAAGGGGCTAGAAGGAAAAAGTCACCTCTGTATTAAAGAGTTAAATCTTTAGTATTTTTGTATTTAACACATAAAAGAGGAAAATTATAAAGACGTATTTGCTAGTATAAAGGTCTTTAAGAAATCTCGAAATGTTTTCTGGAATTGTGAAACAGAAAAATGCTGGGGTTCTTTTGTATCTGATTACCGTAATGTAACATTCATTATTTATTTAAATCTAGGAGAAAAGATATTTGTTAAAATAATTCAAAATGTGGAGAGAAAATGACGTGAAAAAAGAGAAATAATACCCTAAATTATCAAGTTAAAGAAAAATTTTATATTCAGTTATTTCGACATCATTTTCAATTCAAAATGGAGAAAAATATTTTAAAATTTCATAAGACTCCTGTAGATGATTGTGGGAATTTTGAGATTTACGAGAAAAGTTTTCAAATCAAACTTTAAAAAATCATACTACAACTTATAGACGTTGATAGAAGCTATTGGAATCGAAAAACGCTTTCCAGGAAGAAAGCATTTACGTGTAGTACGTGAATTTAACATGACATTGTTGGTAAGAACGCAGAGATTTTCAAAATAAAATATGGATGAAAAGATTTAGATGTCATACTGCATTTTTTTTTTTTTTTTTTGCTTCGTTTGTACGCTTGAGAATACCAAATTTTATTCTTCAGTGTTGAAGGAAATTCTTTACCCGTGTTATTAGTTATTAAAATTCCTCTGTGTTTAATATTACAGAATTTTATCAAGGGGATTTTTTTCTCGACTAAAGAACAGTGTTGTCAGTTGGTAACACACTGTTTTTTAGCCATAAACCATACTTAACACAAAATAGGATTTTTTTAAAGTATTTTTCAAATGTTTAACTCCAGAAATGAAAGTCAAAAAATATTTAAAAATCAGTTTTTAAAAAGTCCGTATTTTAAGGGTTAATGATTAAGTAAAATATAAATAGACGGAGAAATAGTAACATCAAATCACGTACTATTTTATAATGGAGATCGATAGTGCATTCCCGCATCTTTCGTTCATCAAGTGACTAACGCAGTAGTCTGGCATGTCACAGAACTTGGTGCTGGGTATGCAGCGAGCTCAAAGGCAGTAAAATTCTAGGGAAAATATTTTATTTTAGGAAAGCTGATTTCTTAGAAGGTGCTTCGGGAAAGCATTCTTATTAACTTCTAAAACACTGTCAGACCGTTTCGACGTCGAAAAAGATATAACGGACGAGCTTTATGTATCCTTAATCCAACATAAATTTTTTTTGTATATATTGTCGTTATATATTTTGGCACAATAGTTATCTTGCGATAACTATTGTGCCAGGTTACAACATGCCGTCTCTCAACAACGAGTGTTTGATAATTATTTATGAAACATAACTCAGTTTCCTATTATTAGTGAACATATTTCGTATTAAGCTTTATTACAGTGATGGTAGACTCTTAAACTAAAAATTTTATACATCGAAATTTGTATTATGCTTAATCTCTCAATTTAGCATATCTTGATCATTATATGTTCTTAAAACAAGTATTTCCATTAAGACCTTTTCTATTCAGCCTGAAATATACAGGTCAAATCAATGCGCTATTGTGATACTGAATTGCACCGACATGAAAAAAATGATATCTCACAACTGAATGTGAATTAGACTGGCTTGTTTCATCTTGCGATATCGCTTGCCATTAGTAGAAGGGAAATGAAATCGAACCTTAACCTTCAAACTCTTCGACGATTCAGACACTGATCACTAATCAGATTCATGAAATTATAACTAGTAAGTAGCCCAAAATCGAAACACGATATTTATTAAATATTTCAACATTAAACTTAATAAATCCATTAGGTAGTTGGAAAAAAGCCTTATTCTTCGGGAAAAACACACGCTCTTAAATAAAAGAACTCATATTGTAACTGGCAAATTTAAACAATCAGTTTCGCTGGTATAATGGCACCGAATTCTCATGTGGCATGTTGTTACAAACACAATAGACTAGAAAATAAATCTAAAATGATTAAGAGCCTCTGGTATATCGAATGGTTTGAATTAATGAATTCCTATTCAAAGATCTGTAGAGAAAATTGACCACAATGGCCTCTTGACAGAACTTCGGCTTTGGGGTCGGAGTGTCTCTGGTTCGAGAACCGATTCTATAGAAAAGCCTCCGCGTATACGATCCTGGTGCACGTTAAATCTATCGGGGATTTAATGTCCTCCTCTTGATCGGGATTGGAAGTTTGAAAAGGGCAGGCGGCTCAAATGTCATCCTTGCCATTTGATTACATTTCAAAATTAAGAGGTTCGTTCCAAAGCAGCCCTTGGACAGCTTTAAAACGGGAAGTTTAAATTTAACTATAGAGACGACTCTAAAAAGATCTCATTTGTTTGCATTTAATAACATAAGGAAACGAATCAGGCAAATTAGTTTTAAAAATGTATGGTTGGAATGTCTAATGTAAATATAACTCAATTATCGAGTTATTATAATTAACTAATAATTGGGATGTATAATCATTACGAATTTTTAGCGCCCTTGGAGTGTAATGACAATAAAATTTTCAATACGCGAATATGAATTTAATTAATGCATACGAAGTGATGAATTTCTGGGGCAATAAATATCGATTTGGGACTAAGAATATTGACTTTTGCTCTGAAAATATCTTAGCATGGTTAAATTAATTCTTCCATCGCGGATTTTCAAATAGCAAATTATGTTTGAAAAGTAAAACCATATATAATTTATCATGCTATAGAAATTCAAATCAATGGTGTCATTATTTCTTAAAAATAAATAAAAAGGCCAAGGATGAGAAACATTTTTAAAAAATACCACTAAATTAACTGACTACACTCTTAAAATGGTTGAATTATTAATAAATCAAAACGAAAAAATTAACAGGATATGTTTCGTCCAATTACTCGCTTCACAGAGAGATATCAGATTCTCCATACTTTAAGTGGACGCAGTTAAGCTATTTGGAATCAGTGATGTAAAATACCCAGGTATTTATTTTTAAGGGTAAATACCCTGGGTATATACCCGGGTAAATACCCAAAATGGGTATTTACCTGGGTATTTATTTTTGAATTACCCCTATTCATGTAAAACACAGGCACTACTATGAAATATGATGTCTCTATATATTATAAATATATACAGAATATATATTGAGCATAAGATAAGATAAAAAAAAAGAAAACTCTTAATATATGAACCTTTTAAATTCCATAAAAACTAAAAAAAATGAATCAGAAAAAACAAAAACGCAATACTATATCATGGATCTTACATAAAATACGTGGCTTAAATATTAATCCTTTTTAAAACTCAACTAAATTTAAAAAAAGAAAATGTTGAGTTTGGTTTGAAAATGATAAAGAGTTGATAATAGAAACTAAAATGAAAGGTACAATTGTTTATAATTCTTTTTGGATTAATTAGTCAAGTACCAGACATTGCTGATAAGTTAGCAGATGTTTCAGTTCTACAGTTTTTAAAAGTTAATTATTCTGAAAGTAATATTCACTTATATCACTTTCAACAAAGGTAAGTTATTTTTGAAACAAGATTTCAGGAACAAGAAATGTGAATTTTTTGTTGCTGAATCTGTTGTATTATTTGACGGTATAGTAGACATACACACTCACACTCAGTTTCCTGGTTAGACGGAATTCATCTGGATCATGAACATCAATACTTAAATGATCTTAAAACTCTAAATTTGATGCAAATTTGGTTGGAATCTGAATAAAAGAAAATTCATTAGCTATTTTATCCCTTTCAGAACCTTCTTAATCCACCAAGACTTTTGAAACATTTTTTAATGTGTTTTTCTGTTTCTCCTTTTTGCTTACATTGTTTGTACTCAACATTACAGCACTTACACTTGGATACTTTTATCACCCTTAACATTAAAAGCTCCAAGAAGGTAACATTCCCCCATTTTTTACTTTTTAACGTAAAATTTACAGTAATATTAATATACGCGAAGTAAATTACTAACTATTCAGTGAATCAAAACAAGAATGTTTGATTTCCTACATGGCAGTGTGAGTAAATTATGGATCACAAGATTCACTGGTACTGTCTGTCTCTGCTAATAATAATGGAGAATGTGTGTGTTTCGGCGCTCTACAGGACAGACTGCTAGGCCTAGAGCAACGAAATTTGGCACAAATATACTTTGGAGGGTGGGAATGTGCACCTCGTAACCGTTGTTTTTTTTTAAAAAATTTTAATTAAAAGTTAAACGAAATTTTAGAATTTTTCTTTAATAACTTCCGAAAATAGTACAGCACGAAAATTAATTTTACACCATCTGAAAATTTAAAAACTTGTCTTTTCGATGATAACAATTAAGTTTTCATTTGATTTTTTCTCTAATTTTAATAAATTTTTAAAAATATTTTTGTTATTCATTGTTACAATGAAATTCAAACCGTTTTCATTGTTTAAACAAATATTCAATTGCGTGTTTCTCTTCCATTGTTGAAGGCTAATATAATATTCTATTGGATTTTCTTTTCTTTTTTTATTTGATAAGTATATAAAGTATCAAGATAGTAAGTATATAAAGAAATAATCCAATAAACTGAACGATTATGGTTGCTACATTTAAATTCATTTTATTAGTTTGTTTTAAGCCAATTAACATGCTGCTGGACATAAAACGTTCCGCGGTATTTCGATGTTGAAATAAATTTGTTAAATTAAAATTCGCGTCGATTATGTACAATTAGATGTAACTTGACACGAACAGTTACTTGACTCCATTAGGGGCTTTCATAGAGACAAGGAACAGAACAAGTGCAAGGCTACGTTAAGAATGCGGGGTAAATCTCTATCGCAATTTGAAGTTTAAAATTTTGGTATGGGAACCGTGAATATCAAACTATGCATAAGAGAGTCAGTTAAAATTATATTCCCGGAGAACGAGCTGGTCGTCGATGGTGGCTAGTATAACATAAACGGCGTTAAAAATAATTATTCTATTGTAAGTGTCAAAGTTTCAAACCGTAAAAACTAAATTATCGCCTGATCCCATTTAAGTTTTAGAATACTTCATTCTGAATCCTGATAGCAATTGTTTTTTGTTTATATAATTTATTCAAAACTGCTTTTTTTTTAATACAAAATATCCAGTTTAGGAATACATATTATTTTTTTATTTCATTTTGAAGCATCATTCACAAATACTTTACCCAGATACCCCACATGTACCCAGTTTTGGAGTATTTATAATTTTTATGTTTCATTTTGAATCAACATCTGGAAATGCTTTTTTTTTTTTTTTGCAAAATATCCAGTTTGGAGGTATTTTTAAATGTTATATGTTTTATTTTCAATCACCATTCACAAATGCAATTTTTTTTTCGCAGAATATTCAGTGTAAGGGTATTTATAAATTTAATGCTTCATCTTGAATCATACCATTCTCAAATACTTTTCTTGCAAAATATCCAGTTTTGGGTATTTATAAATTTTAAGTTTAATTTTAAATGACCATTCACAAATACTTTTTTTTTTGCAAATACATTTTTAGGAGGTATTTATATAACTTTGTATGTTTCATTGTGAATCAGCATTCAAATTTTATTTTTTTCGCAAAATACCCAGTTTTTGGGTATTTACCCAGGCCTTGGGTAAATACCCGGGTATATACCCAAAAAATATTTACCTACCCACTGGGTATTTACCCACCCCACATCACTGTTTGGAATCGACCTAACTTATGAAGATTTTTCAGCTCCTTAGAGTATGATTTTCTCCGCAAAATTGGATCAATTTCAATTCGTTCGATATCTGACTACTCATATAACTCAATAATTAATTTTATAAAAATGTATCCATACGTTTTTTCAGTATCTTGAAAAGAATCTAAAAAAATATATCTTTTAAATATCTTGAAAAAGAATCGCATAAGTACGTTCAAATGTCTTTATAGATATTAAATAGGCTTATTCGTAATTCATTTTCTTGTTTCAAGGTTTTATATAAGACAGATGAAATCAAGCTTCAATGAAGGGTTGTATGTCAGAACCTTCCTTTTCTGTTGAATAAGAAAATAAATTAGTTGTGTAATTCTGTTGAATTGCATAACTACGTCCAAATGTCTTTATAGATATTAAGTAAGGCCTGTACTGAATTAATTTTCTAGTTTCAAGGTTTTATTTATGATAGATTAAATCAAACTTCAATTAAAGGTTTTATACCAGAACCTTTCTTTTCTGTTCAATAAATGCAACACTTTAAGTTTAAGGGATTTTAAATTATATAGGCTTTTGGGAATGTAGTGTAAAAATAAAATATATTTCAATATCTCCCAAACTTAAAATGTTAATTGTTGGACAGAAGTCAACCAGTTGGTTTCCTAAAATGTCAATATGAGAACAAACCCAACAATTAAAGACAGGTAAACTCTACATTTGAATCAATTAAAATTAGAGTACTTCTACTTTAGATATCTGCGTGATTATGAATTATGATGAGAACAGTATACATTGATAATAATTTCATGATTTTTTTGTTTTTGTAATTGCTAGTTTTCAATGACAGGACGCCTTTCAGTATTTTCTTTGATATATTCAGAATTGCTAACTAAATGTTTAAAAATGAAATCGAAAAATTCCCTTGAGGTTTCCAAGGATTCTTGAGTTATTACAAATCATCTGCATTGTAGCGCCCTATTATACCATTTCCAATCTTTCCATTTCCACATTTATAAGTATAAATTATTTCTCAAGCAACGCATACGTTTTAATATGCTTTCATAAGTTATTTTTTATTGTCCACGCCGACCCTGCTTACCCAGAGGGTGTAAAGCATGTGACGAGTCGGCAGGAAGAAACATTCCAATAAATATATTAGAGTAATACAATACAAAATAATAGAATTTAAATAAAAAAAATAAGGAATTGGATAATAAATACAAAGACTATAAGTAAAATAATACAATAAATGTAATACGATACAAAATACAAATGTGAATATAAATATAATAAAATATAAACAGCAAACATAATAAATATCTACAAACATAAATAATAAATAAATACAAATAAGCGTAATAAATAAAGAAACGTACATAAAATAAACAAGAGATGAAAATTTTATAAAATCTATTAAATAGCTTTAAAAACAGAAGTCTCAGATATAATTTAGAGTAATCATAATTTATTTATATTTCTTCATGAGATTTATGTTATCATTTCATTTTCTTTTAAAGAAAGATTCTTTTTTATGTATTTATTTATTTGCCCACGCCCGTACAGCCTACCCAGAGGGTGTAATTCACTGACCCAAACGGTGAGGAGTATAAAATAACAGACAGCAAAACAGAAAGAAAAACATTACATCAAATTACAAAACATCACAATGAATCTGAATTACACTGCATGCAAAAAAGCAAAAGTTCTGAACAACTAAACAAAAGACAAAAATGTTCATGAAACGACATCAAATAAGAAAACAGGAATCAAAAGATAAATAAAAATCTAAACAAAAACACAGGGTATTAAGTATATTACAGCAAGTGTGACAATTGAATAGAACACATTTAAAAATTTTATGTTCCATGAAGAGATAAAAAAATACACAAATGTTAAAGAAACACTGATATATTTTTTGATAAAGTTCCATGAGTCAGGAAGCTCCCTGCATATGCAAATGGAAATCCTAAAGATCTCAGTTACTTTCAAAAGTTCAACTTTATTATTAATTAAAATTTTAAACCATGTGGTTTTGTTTGCGTTAGAAGTTATATTTAAATGAAATTTTTTAGTGAAAGTACAGTCAAAAACATAGTGGTCTACATCACCTTGTAAACCACATGTATAGAGGGACGAGACTCAAGTTTGTGTGTAGTGCTGCTGAAGAATCCATTTAATTTTAGGAACCATTTTTTTATTAGGCTACGTTCCACAGAACATTAAAGTTACAAGACACAAGACAAGAAAGAGAACAACATCACGAGACAAGCACACAGACTAGAATGACAGAGAGGCATCATGGGAAAAGATGGCTCCAGTAGCGCCACCTACCATAGAAAGGAGAAGGCAGTTGATTGTAACCACTACACATGTGCAATTTGGTGTGCTGGTGAATTTGAAACGATATAAAAAGAATCACGTATGCCAAACTTGTGATAATGTTACACTACGACATTATTTAATTTCATTTCCTCTTGCTTTCTTAACATGCATCACGACCACTTATAAGTATATATAAATTGTTTCATATTATTTAAATACTTCTAAGTAACAAAAAATAATTTAAACCCATTGAAAAAATAAAATAATATGTTAAATTTTTTTCACTCACTCCGTTGCTGTCAATACATTTTTTTTAAAATTATGAATCAAGAAATTATATCAATTTTGTATTTTAAAAAAAAGTTGTTTAATATTACTCCTTTCCTGCAACATTAGTTGTCATATTTGCTTCTTATCTCCAAATTAAGAAAAGGACAAAAATCAAATTTGGGAAAAAGCTTTTTCCCGAATTTGACTAATAATAATAATTTACATGTGCATCTAGTGCATTCTAATTGAAAGTGGCAAATATTTTATCCTTATTTAATTTATTTGATGTTCGATAGTCCCCACCTTCGATTTTATTTTCTCGTTCCTCCAACAGGTTTATTCATTTACAGGTAAGAAAATTGTTTGTAATGTTACTAGAGTCAACAATGAGACATTGAAGACAAAATGAAAGAATGAAAATAAATACAAATAATCATTTCTGTTTGCCATATAGGGGAAACTAGGGATACTTGACCCTACGTGATTTCTCAGTTTGTGAGATAAGTGGTAATTTTTGTGTGCCATTTTTATTTGACCTTTGGTCATATGGTCCATTGGAGGGGGTTTTCATTCCAAGCTGAAAAACCATCGTAATGATGTGTAGGTAAATTATATTTTGGGGTACAAAAGAAAATTGTCACTTTTTCAATCCTCAGTGGATAGGAAGTTTACTATTGAATATATGATGAATTAAAATATTTCTGAGTTTTAAGAATACTTCTAGCTTCAATTTGATGTACTATGTTATGCAAAATCTTAATTCGAAGTGGTTTAATTTTTAGATTATTTAGAAAAAGTCAAGTTATTGAACTTGATCCTAAAAAGTTAGGGATACTTGATCCTATCAAAAGCTATTGCAGCTCCAATGTCGTAGCCGATCGAAGCACATTTTGTGGTTGGAATGAGTTTTCTGGTGCATGGAGTTTGATGGCAAAATTGCAACTCAAATCTAGAGAATAATAACTTAAAAATTGTTTGCTAGTAATTATTTACTGAATAAAATTTCTTTTTAATATGATAATTTAAATTAATACAAATAATTATTTTAGTAAGAATTTTAAAAAGAATTGAAATTCAGTCAATCTATTTTTTCTTTGCCTGACAGAAAGTTTTATTTATTTAGTTATTTATTATTTGAATACAAATATTTTGCTCGAACTATTTGTCATCGTTTGGTTTTATTTAACGTTTCGCCATTTCTATTGAGTTTGTCTTTCTTTTTTGATATGAATTTTCTCTTAAAATATATTTTTATTCTTTTGCTCTTAATTTTCTTTAAATATTAGAAGAATCGAGTAAGTCTACTAAACTTCTCTATTTTTCGCTTTGTACAACATTTTTTAGATCATTTTTTCATTTTGATGCTATTCTTTTTTTATAATTTTCCAAAACCGGGTTTCTTTAACGCGCTAACGACGCTGCTAGGTTCCCAGTTCCATTGCTGTAATTTTTATCATTTAATTAAATCAATATTTTAATTCTTTATTAAATTTTGAACTAATTTAATAACCAAATTTAATTTAATGACTAGACTAATTTAATTTATTAACTAGATTTTATTAATAACAACTGCGTTTTATAGATTGCATATTATTTTTTTATTAGTTTCATTTATATTTTTCGATAATAAGCATCTTTTGTAATTCAGTTGTATTAGCCTAATTTCTGAGTTTCGCGTGCATACAAATTATCAAAAAAATTTAAATACTCTTTGCATGTAGAGTCAAGTATCCCTACACATAGGATCAAGTTTCCCTAGCTTAGAGTCAAGTATCCCTAAGGTTAGGGATACTTGACCCTAGGCGATTTCTTGAAAAATATTTATTTTATGATTAAATGAAATATCAGTTTAGCATAAGTACATTTATCCTTCTTAAAAACAAATCTTTTTATGGTGATAAAAATTCAAATATTCGATAAATATAAGGAAAAGTAAAAGTAGGGTCAAGTACCCCTAGTTTCCCCTTCAGCCAAAGACAGCTAGGAAAGAAATGGACAATTGCTTTGCGATATTTAGTGATATAAAATTAGTGTAAAGACTCAAAATACCACCAATATGTTTAATTATTAGATTAAAAGAAAGCATTATAAGACAAAGGAGTTAAGTTTTGTAAGTTTTCATTCCTTTCGAAATAAATAAATCAGACAATTAGTGCTGGATAGAGGGAGTATTTGTTCCGCATTATAATAATTGCCGATAAAAGCAAATTCAGTAATAGCATAATTTATACACGTTAAAGAAAGCTCTTTTCTTATATTATTCATTCATAGGTTGTTCTTATCGTGAGCTGTTTCAGTTTGATCTACAGTAATTTTCAGTAATTGAATTACAACCAGACTTTTCCGAAAAATCTACCTATGTTCATCGTTCCCAAATACTCGACATTTCTGAATTTTATTAATGTTTCTTTCGACATCACTTAGACTATTTTTAGAGTCAATTTATCGTCTCTATTTCATGGTTTTGCTAAAGATAGTCGACTTCGTCCTTATTCAGTTAATATACCTACCTACTACCTAAAATATGAAGCAAAGAAGTGTACTTACGTTACTAAAGTCAACTCTTGCAAACATTCTCTACCCTTATTGGTTTGATTTATTTTTCTGGCGAAAGATCCTCGAAAAGGATAAGCTTAACCGAGTTTCCTTATTGGATCGTCTGGGCATAAATGTAATCACATTTAGAAGTAAATACATATTTAAGTACTGCGGTTTCCAGACGAAATACTAATCATTAATTCAAGATGCTTGTACTTCATATCCTAGAATTTTTTCGATGGAAGAAATTCAACCGAGAAGCTAAATGATTACTTTGTTTTGCTGGTTCTGATCTTCACTATTTTATGTTTGGTCTGTTAAGTGCCTTCCGTACAGAGTTGTTAAATAAGGAATGTTTGATTACAATTCAAGCCAATAAAATTTATTTTAGTTGTTTAAAGATATTTTGCAGTCATTTTTACATTTACAGCATATCTAAAAAGATTTGTGATGCCATTAAATCTTTCACAACTCTACATTGAAGTATCTTTTATTTTAATGAAACTCTTCGGCTGGTTACAAAAATAAATTTACATCTTACTGTTTAGCAACGGAATCCGAAACTAGCACTTTTAGACGATTTTACACCGCAAAGGGGTGTCAGGCAATGAGTCATATGAGAGCATTTCCGGAGTTCTTTATTAGATCACGCTAAGTAAAATGTAAACATCTCCCCTTCCATTCTTCACCTTTCCCCTATTTTGATGAAAATAGCTCCGCCCGGCGCATGCGCAAAAGCGCTTAGGGTTTCGGAATCCGTTGCTAAACAATAGTCTAACGGATTACATTGCAATAGTATATTAATTCATATACTGAAGGAGAATCTACAGTAAATTTTTTAGTACTTTAGGATCTATGTATGGGTTACTCGTTCATATAACGTTATCTTGATAATAAAACACAATTTTAATTAGAATAACTTTCTTCAGTATATACATAGAGAAGAAAATAATACATAATATCATTAGTCACAGTCTATTTGAAATGGCCTGAAAACATGCTTCAGTTAGCCGAGTTCGTTGAATAATCCATCTAAAATGCATTCTTGCACACCCTCTAACCAAGGCTGCCGTTCTTCTCCTGTTTAACCGTTCTGTGTTCCTTTGGCATTGCACTGACATCAGCGTTTGCCGACAAACTGATGCGCCTCATGTTGTCGATATATTCCGCAGTACATATCAAATCTTGTTTATTCTAAGATAATTCAAATTAATTGACTAACTTTGAAGTTTAACCGAAAAAGTACTCTCCTTACTGTTCTTCGTACAGTACGAAAGCGATCCAAAATGTGATTCAAACATTTACCTTTAAGTATTCCGTTTAATGCTTAATATTTCTTGATTGCCTCCATCACAGACAATGTTGGGAAGCGATATATACAGAGATCCCATTCAATGGTGTTTAGAAGCATGCAAAGAGGGCAAACTGTCGAACGAGACGCACACACATTTGAAATTTAACCCTCTGATCGCCTAATTATTTTTAACTTCTAGCTATCAGGTTAGAAAACTTCGCTTTTAAAGTAAATTAATTTATCTTATTTGTATTTAATTATGTATCCGCAATCTTAAGAATATTTTATCTATGATTGTTTAAGAAAATATAAATACAAGCTATCTGCTTTTGAACTGAACATGAAAAACGGAAAAAGACTTGCGCCGCTCGGAGGGTTAATTTCAAAGACAATTATTACAGACTGATGCACATAATGCGCACTAGAAATCTGATAGTGCATATTCATAACCCAAATAAAAATAAAATAAATTAAGTATCTAAATTTTGCAATATATTAAACATATTCAATCTCCAGCAAAAACATTATAAAAAGGCAGTCTATCATTATGATTCATATAGATACTCAATAAATCCATTAATACACTTATAAAAATATGTAACACTTCTATTAAATGAAACATTGAACTATTAAAGAACATTGTACTTAGAGCCGCATCGAAAATTTTAAAATTAAATAAATATGAATCCGACCTGCCAACTTCGTCAAGTGTCATTAACAGGCAGGAATTCCAACCAGGGAGTTTTTCTGTGAGGGACTCAACTTTCGTCCGAAAATTGTACCCTCGTGGCCCGAAAATCCATGAATTCGAGTGGTACCAAAAGCAGATCATTTTAAAATTTTCGATTATCCAGAGATTTTCAAAAAGTTTTTCCATCATAAAAACAAATGACCCTCAGCGGTTTCTGACCTCTCCCGAAGTATATACGACTCTTCATCAGGATGGGGTAAATTCACCCCCAAACAAATATTGTACCATTCAGGGAAGTCATATACTCAGTCGGGCTGCCTTTCATCAACTTATGTGTGCTGCCCCCCTGTGGTATCAGGCTCTATTGTGAGCAAAAGCCTACAATCCCCCCCCCCCGCCTAAGTGTCTGGGAAAAAAGTTAAGAACGGTCGCCAGGATAGCAGTCGGAAACTGTGGTCGAAGTCCTAGTAGCCATCGCCGACTATGGCTCAACCCCTCCCGAACTCGAAGGAGATGCGTCTCGTCATCGGAGTGGAGGTGACTCAACATCACACAATTATTGCACACCGACCAGGAGCGAGAACCCGCTTACTTATCCGGTGGCTTCTCATCCACATACCCCTGGTGCACCCAGGGGGGAAGGTTCTATTGTAAAAATGGTTTATTTCAGTATGCTTGACCTATCCTTAAAGCTTGTCTAAGGAATTTTAAATCACGTATTATTCACTGTAAGCAATTGCCTTAAATAAAAGTAAATCAAAACTACCTTTATCTTTAAATAAATGTGAAAACAGTACTGAAATTCATAAAAGTGCTAGAGCACATCATTCCTCTCTAACAGTCAAATAATTTTTAGCATGAAGTGTTTTGCAATCAAGAGCTTTAAAACCAATTCTAGGAATCTAATTTTAAAGTGTCACAATCTTCATGAAAATGACTAGCAGAAAAAGTATTTCAAAATCTTTATTTAAACTTTCAATTATTTGCATATAAAATACAAAAAACAACTGGAATTTTTTAATCACTGTAGCTCCTAACAATTCCCAAATCGATACGCAAATGCAACTGAATCAGTCAAGGAAACTATGTTGTTTGAAGGCAAAAAGAAAGTGGCAAAAGAAAACATCAATAAAATGCCTTTTGCAACTTATCAGGCGCCGAAATGAAAAGATTTACTAATGTATTTCCGTCATTCTAATCTGTTTTTGATTTTCCAGTTTTCAGAACTCTTAATGAATCCTGACAAATGGACTGAGAAAACGGTTTTATACTTATGCAACCTGCAATCGATTTTAGCGGTGTTTTCCATTGAATTGAATTTTATTTTTTTCCCGAGGGAACATCGAAAACTTTTTATTCTAGAAATAAGAAAAATAAGGAAAGTTGATAGCAAAATTTAAATTTTATGTCTCAGAATAAACTAGTTAAGGAAATGAAAATTCCATCTGTTGTATTTTGTAGAGTCAATTGATTAAAATAAAATCTTTCAACTAGATAAGAAGAATGGTTTTAGCATATTTAAGGAAAAGAGCAATCGTTAAATTTCTATCACTTTCATTTTTGTGATAGCTTTAATGGAAGGTGGAATATAATGAAATTCTTTTAGTTTTCCAAAAGGTTTCGCATTATTTTTTATCAACTTATTTTGTCATGTTTAGAAATAATTGTGCTTATTTATGAAAATTATTATAGATGGCTATTGTTAAGGTAAAATATACATATCTGTATGCATTACAAATTTTAAGTAATGTGAATGAGAATCTCTCTTTTTTCTAAAATTTTGTTTACATTAAATCGGCTAATTTATCTTTGGTAATTTAAATCTAGGATTTTATATCCACAGTCGCATTAAAAATAAAACTTGTGTTTTCGCGTATAAAGAAACTTGAAGTTTTACACATTTTAAGGAGATTTCAAATTCTTAGGTTTAAAAATGAGAAATATAAGTTAACAAATCTAGAACTGCTCAGTTTAAAAAGTGTTAAAATTTTCACAAAAAAATTTAAAATAGCTTTTTAAATATTTTGTAATATTTTTTTTTGTTTTCATTTATTACAGAGGCTTCTTTTATAATTTACTTCGAGGCCTTTCTTCATCTGAGCCTGTCGCCTTGCTTTCTTTCCCCTATTTACAATTTTTCAGAATGCAATAATGCAGACAAAAGTGATAACTGTGTTTCATTAAAAATTGAGTACTCTAAGGAAGAACCGTTTCGTTGTCGATAACTATCCTTTCAATTCTATTCTAATTGTGTATACAGCTGCTTTATTATCTTCAGTCTGAAAAGTAGTTACTGTATTTCATTGATTTCTATTTACTCTATAAACTCTTTTTTTCTACAGAAACGGGAAATTTTTACAACATCCCCTTCGTTCCTTAAATACAACTAGCCCGCCTTTTATCCTTGCAACTTGGCAAAATAAATTAGTGAATCATCCGTTGTAGAGGCTGAGTGACTCTGCCAAAGTTTTATTTTGCTATATATATCGAAATTGGAAGGTGGGGGAAGTCAGGCGACCATTAGTGACAAATCTGGTCGTCATAAGCTTCCATATGAAATAAAAATTATCGAAATAGGTCTAGTGGTTGGGGCTGGGGGGTGGGCTGCTCCTTTGGTTTTGCCAAATATGTTAAATGTATAGATGATTCTTTTTTTCCTCGTATAACATGGATTCAAAAACTTTTGCGTTTGAAGGAACTTTTTATTATACTTCTGCCGCCCCATCGGGGGGGCACTGTGAGTTCACGGAGGAGAAGCTGCCGTTTAAGTAAGCAGGCTCTCGCCAACCCGATGGCACAATAATGGTGGTGTGGCTCTTTGGGCCCACTTCCGATGACGGGTCGTACCCCGGTAAAACGGGGCGTTGCTGCATGAGCCGCTCGTAATGGGGGCTATTATGCAGGAACCACAATGCCTGACTATCTGTTGCGGCGGCCGGTCTTTCAGTTGTTACCCGGATGCTTAGGCAGGGCGGGGTGATGTTCCTTTGGTCTTATACTTCTGCCGGTGAGCATCAATCAATCTTCTCTGAGGTTTTCGGTTTTCCATCGTGTTTTATTGTATAAACATATGCACGCGAGGTGCAATTTTAACAATTCAATGGAATGAATTGATAGTTCAAAATAATCTCCCTTTTCCCTTTTCTTTTCGATAAGAGCTTTGAATTTTAAGTAAAATTTCTTTACAATCAATTATATTTTAGGATATTTAAACTTTATCAATGCTCTCAATATTTCTTACCACCAAATCACGGTTATAGCAAGATTGGGTGTTCTAAACTTGCTCACTCTGATCTTTGAATATTAATATAGTTATTGCATCTGTCGTGGGCTTCATTCAGTTGGTTGGTAGATTATTCAGCACAAGATCCAGACTTAGCCTTAGTGCGGAACTCGTATATGGAATTCATACGAACGAATAAAACGAATAAGATAATACAAATACTTTGGTTATTCCTGCTTAGATCTGAAAGTTTTTCGAATGAAGACTTAGCCTTACTGCGGAACT
This sequence comes from Araneus ventricosus, assembly GCA_013235015.1. Classification (NCBI taxonomy): domain Eukaryota; kingdom Metazoa; phylum Arthropoda; class Arachnida; order Araneae; family Araneidae; genus Araneus; species Araneus ventricosus. Next base: position 126,408 of record BGPR01002836.1, on the reverse strand, counting down.
CGTATATGGGATTCATACGAACAAATAAAACGAATAAGATAATACAAATACTTTGGTTATTCCTGTTTGGATCTGAAAATTTTCTGATTCTCATATTATTTACTATGTTGAAAGTAGTAAAGACGCTGTTTCTGTAATAAAATGCATGCTTTACTAACGAAATTCTAGTATGACCCACCTCCGTAATAAAATGGATTAAATTTATCTATACCTCTCTGTGCGTTAGGCAGTAAGTATGGTACTACAGCACTGATACAGCATAGGTATACTCTCTCCTTTCTGGGTCATATGCGATGTCCATTTTGACTAACCACTGAGAAATAATAATGGGAAAAATTCAGAATAATTAATCGAAATAATTTTTCTTTACTCAATTTGTTTATACATTTATAATTCAACAATAATTACCGTTTCTTCAGACTAAAATATGGAAAAATGGAAATCTGAGCAGTGATCAGAATTCAGAAATATTCGATTTTGGTTGCAAGAAGAATTAAATTTTGACTAAATATTCCACAATTTCAGGAGAAGAGTACATTTTTCTCAATGTTATTTAGATACGAAAGGTTCATAGAGAGAAAATAACATTCTCAAATTAAAATTTTAGAAATGAGGAAAGCATGAATGCTTAAATTTCCTAAATTCATAGATTCACGACTTCACAGCTTCTACTTGATTTCTCGAAGTTTATGGAACACAAACCGATAATCTTCAAATTTTTAAATCAGATTTCATCTCTTCACTGCCATAGCAGGCCGCGGTGGAGTAGTGGTAAGGTCTCGACTTCGGAGCCAGAGGGTGCCGCTGAACATAATCTGTGTATGAAGCCTGTTGAACGTTAAATCATACGCGGTGTTCAAACGTTTTTCCGCTGGTGTGGTGCGGAAGTTTAGCCCAACTCATGTGTCAACCTCGTCATCTGTCCGCCGTTCAGAATTACAAGGTCGGTCCCAAAATAGCTCTCGTGTTGCTTCAAAACGGGACTTTAATATAACTATTGTCATAGCTAGTAATCACAAGTTCTAAATGCTATTCAGAGAACGTGAATTAAACTTTAGGTATGTTCATACAAATCTACAAGGTGTTGCCGAATTCGACCGACAAATTTAGAGAGGTGGTAGTAGGCATCAAGAGGATGAAAAATTACCATAGAACATAGGGTCGCAAACGACGTTTAGACGGTAAAAATAGCAAAAATACAGGGTGTCCAAGAATTGTTGGACACTGTTCAAAAATGAATTTAAAAAAACTAATAATGTTTCAACTACGATTATTTTTTTAAATGAAAGCTCATTTTTAAACATTTTTTTCAGAAAGGTAACACGCCGTTTTGGTGATCCAGGGGGTCGTAAATTACTGAAAATCAAAACTGGTAGTACCGATCAGCAGAAGCCAATCTGTGTTTTCTGGTGCCTTTTTTAGTTCCTCTTGAATATCTCGAAAACTCAATTTTCGAGAATGTGAATTAACAAATTAAAGAGCGTAAAATTACCTACTGGTACAACAGTACCGTAAGGAAAATGTTAATATCTATGCGTTTTTCACAAATAATATATCATTAACAAATAAGAAGTAACTAATTTTAATAAATGAAATTATAAGAATTATAATCAAAAAAGCTATAATTTTACAAATAATAATTTCAATAAACATGTATGTAATTCTGATAAAGTACTTTCAATACAACATATACGCATTAAAACTCCAAAATGTACATCGCGATTCACTTTTAACGTATTTAACATTTTTTTTTTAAATTGGGAAATTCTTTATTGCTCTTCTGGTTGATTTCATTGTAGAGTAATAAAATCTTAGAATGAATTATGGACTTCCAATGATATTCGCTTACGATTAGTGAAGAAAAAAAATGCAGACATATTTAATTAACAAAAAATACTTATTGCTAACTATAACAATTTTTTAACAATTTCTAGTTTTGACTTCGAATTAACCAGATTAACCCTGTGTTGCCTTTAAGCAATATACCCATTTTTTTCCTTCTTAAATATTGAGAATAAGGAATTTCGTTCTAATGTCTGTTGTTGTCAAATGGATACACACTAAGATGTTATTAAATCAACTTGCAACCTATAGATGGCAGCCAGAGTGCTGATGGGAAAATAAAATAAGTTGATTTTTCTCACTTGCGACTGCATCTTTTTTTGCTTTGTTTGCACGCTTGAGAAAACCATATTTTATTCTACGATGTTGAAGGAAATTCCTCATCCGTATTATTAGTTCTCAAAATTCATCTGTATTTACTATTATGGAATTTTATCCAAAAAAATTCACAACTAAAGCTCAGAGTTGCCGTTTAGTAACAAAATGCTTTTTAGCCGTAAACCATACTTAAAACAAAATTAAAGGCATTACGACAAACGGAACTCCTTTAAAGATGATTCCGCTATTACAACCAATGGAAATAAAAAGCTGTACGGTATTACACATGAGAGGGGTGAGCCAAAATCCTTCAACTGTTCTAAATTTGGGCACATTTCAAAGGACTGCCCGATACCAAAACCAATTATAACATGCCGGATGTGTAATGAAACCGGACATATAGCTAAAAATTGTGTTTTTAAGACCATTAATTAATGTAAGCATGTTTAATATTTATGCCTGACAAAAGCATGAGTTCAACTTTTTTAATGTTATAACAGTGTATGATACCAAATAAGTGGCAACGGTCTGATGTTGACTTACTTTGAATTTGATTTAAATAAGAGAAGAGAGACGAGTACGAGTACGGTTGAACGAAGTTACGATGTACGCAGATACGAAGTGTAATAGTTGTGTTTTAGTGTTCTAATAAATGTTTGTTTAGTCTTAGAAGAAGTATCATGAATGTCAATCGAGAAGCCAACAGTAACAAAATGCTTTTTAGCCGTAAACCATACTTAAAACAAAATAAATTTTTTAAAATTATTTTCTCATGTTTTATATGAGAAATGAAAGTAAAAAAAACATTTTTTAAATTATTTTTTTTAAATATCGGGCATTTAAGGGTTAAATTCGAATAAACCCAATAGACAATATTTTAACATTAAGTAAATAGGAAATTTAAGTGAACTAGCAAAAATTCGAATAAGAAATTTTTGATTAAGCCAAGTTTCGCTGTATCGAAATAATTTATGAATGAGTGAGCATTGGATTTTTAAGGGGCAAGAATCAGTTATGCTTTTTGCTGCTCCGAAAGACAATGATGCGCAAAGCAAGGGAAAATCCAAAAACCATTTTGAATTAAATTATTTATGACTCATCAGAAGTAAAAGGGATTTGCTCATTTAAGAAAAAAAGGCATAAAATCAATAATTCAATAAAAATAGTTTGTTCATTTTCAAAATCACCTAAATAATAAATGAACGAAATATAAATATTTATGTTAAGAAATAAGCTTTCCTTTCAAATATTCCATTAGCATCTATTTATCTTAGGATCCATTTTCAGAAAATTCAGATTCCATAATTTATTCGCTTGATTAATGATACCCAAGAAAAAGCAATGTTGGTAGTATCTAAAAACAATTAATAATTCATCTTTCTAAAAAAAATTCCAATTTTTTGCGGTTGCGATTAATATATTCATAAGAACTCTTTTTCTTATGCAGAGAATGGTCATCAACTTTTCATAAATCCTGTGTGGAGATAGTGTATATAAATAAGCAATAGAACGATGTATACAAGGATTAAAGCTACCAAAATACTCAATAAATAAAGGAATGAATTTTTCAAGCATTTTGGTCATTTATAATAAATAGATTTCTAGTTTCAAATCCATTAAAAGTTTCTTTTACCATTGTTTATAACAGGATACGAAAAAATACACTTACCACAATCTGCTTGTTATTTTAACAAAAAAATTTCTGCTACATTTTATTTCCAGAAAATGCATGTACTCGCATTTCAGAAAGCAGAGTGAAAAATGTTTATTCAGAAATGCTGAGGAAAATAATATTTTAAATATATTTTGCATTAATTTTATTTCCCAGGCAAATTAAATTGCAAGAGAAATTGATACATCTATGCTCTAAAATATGTTAAAAAATAAAACATTTTAGAATTCTATTCTCTATTATAATTTTAACAAAGATTGTTTGATTACAAGTTTTTAGTTAATTTTTCTACGCTGAAATCAAATTTTAAAATTTCTTCAGAATTTTTTCTTTGATAATTAAATATTTTCTTTAAGCTGAAATTAAGGGAATATGTTGATAGTGATTTTATAGGCCGTACTTTCTTTTTCCTTAAAAAAAGGGATTCAATCACAATCTCAGACAAAATATTGCGTATAATATTAACTCAAACTTAGTAATAGCAGTCAACATTTTTATCATTTACTAAAATATTTGCTCTTATAGACTAAAATTTATTTCGGAAATATGCACCAAGTTTGCAACTAAAATTCTTTGATATTATCATTTTTCTAATTTTCTTAATTTTAATCATCATTTATCTATCTTCGTATTTTAAGATTATATAACTATGTATTTAAACATGTACAGAAAACGATACTAAAACACCGAATATTAATATTTTATAAGTGAAAAAATTTGTAAAATTACACAACAATTCACGATGTTTTCATTTCTCTCGTTATTTAGTTTCTACAATAATCTTATTCTCTACTCGAAATTTTGGAATATTTAGTAATAATATGATTTTAGAACCAGAACGATGAAATCTATTGCGTAAAATGAACAATTCATTACATCACTAGACTAAACACTGTTTCTGGTAAGCGAAGGATTTTTTCTAACTGAATACTATACTTTCTTTCCGTGGACAATAATGCATAGAAGCCACTCTGACTTGGCGCGAAGCCTTACGGTACGAACGGTCCGGTAAATCCGAAAGACCGGAACACCACGACAGCTACACTGCACTAAAGTTGGAGTTCTAACGGCCATCACCGGTCATGGCCGAACTCCTCCCATAGGAGGTACATTCCGTCATCGGAGTAGAGATGACTACTCCACATCTTGCTATACCCTCCGGAAAAGCGAGGACCCGCTTACTTACGCGGTGTCTTCTCATCCGGGTACTCGCGGTGACCCCAAAAGGAAGTTCCATGGACAGTAACATGACCTTGAAAGGATATAATTATTCCTACTCACAACTGCCCAACATCTTTAACTTTTCTTAATCTTTATCGTTATTTTTAGTAAATCAAGAAACAAAGAGTAGCCATAATTTGATATAATCTGGTCCTTTCTAAAGAAATCGATGTTTGCAAGTGATAAAATTAAATTTATCAGCAACAGTAAAAGACTACTTCAATGAGTTTTAGCCGTCTTTAGCGTGGAGCTGAAATGAAAAAATGTTAATAATAAAAAAATTTAACCCCTCTAGATTTTTTAATTTTTTTTAATCAGAAAATGAATACATCTACATATATAAGTACAATTCAAGAAAAATTAAAATTCCAATTTTGATCTTACTTCCTAATTGTAATTAATTGATTTGTAAAATCAATTGTTTTATAAATATTTCCTCTCTAAATTACTTCTATCTTCTATGCCAAAATATTCCAAGTAAAATATTTTATTCACCAGTCATTGAATTAATCGAAGTGAAGTGGACGAATGGCAAAAATATTAGTGACGCCGAGGTGGATCATAATAAAGGATTAATTATTGAAATTTTTAAGTTCCCGTAAAAAAAAGTAAAACCAGGAAAGACAATCAGGCTATCCTTAACCTGAGATTTTCAGTCGTCATTTCGAAATTTAATGAAATAAAATGTTTTACTTGAAAGAATACGGGGAAATAATATTTTTTTAAACAAATAATTTAATCAAGCAAATTTTTATCATCCCGAACAGAGTTAGGAAACCTGTATTTCACAGAAAATTTATACTCAGTGGATAGTATTTCTCATCGTCAAACTGTTTAACTGACGAAGAAAGTTTTTGCATTGCATCGAAATTCTTAATTCTGTAGTTAAGACTTTCAACTCCTATTATATTATTATTAATTTCTGACGGAAAAGGAATCTCTATTCTGAATTAAATTAAACAGTTTGCCTCAAAATAAACACTCTAAACTATGTTTGAAATAAATGCTTTTAATTCAGGGGAATTTAATACTAATGTGTATCACTAAATTGGCATCAAAGTACTGTCAAAGAAGTTGAATTTCTTAACAGCATCTTGAAAAAGATTGATTTCAATAACGTATTCACCAAAAAGTAATAAATGCAACAAAATATTATTACAGATAAAGATATATGAATACTTTCATGAGAAACTTATTCGTTCAAAATATTAACGGTGTAACAGAATCACTTGAAGAAGAAGCCTACTCTCTGCATTCTTGCCCAATCTGTGCTATGTGCTTCCCATTATTTTATTTTTAAGTTGCGAAACTGTCTCTTGACAATTTTCCCAACTTGATTGGCTTTCTCAGGATTTATTTGCTTCCGGTTTAATTGGTACCTAAAAAAGCATTTCTTACAAATATATCCTTTTGATTCAGTGTTCGTACCAAGAATTCCTTAGATGCTTATTTTTCTGAAGAGGTTTTATCTCTTTCCTTTCTCGACTTTTAGCTTTGAAAATTGAAGACTTGAGCCTTCTAATTTGTTTGAGTTCGTTGCGTTTGTTAAAATTCGCACTTCGCAAACAACTTCAGAATATTCTAGAAAAGTTCTGCGAATCATATTTCTTTATTTTATAAACAATATATTAATATCTACTTTAACAATTAATTTCGTGAATAAAATATTCTATTCTAAGAATTCTTTGACTTACTGAATGTTCGCAGAATTCGATAACTTTTGGGGTGGAATATCTTTAGAATATAAAAAAGTAAGTTTGTATAAACATAAATTAAAAACTAGACTTCCCATATTTAATCATTCGTCTTTTCCTGTCAAAGCTGTAGATTTTAAGCAAGTACTAAAATGAGTTTCGTTGAAAGTTTAGAATAAAAGAAGAAGTTCAGAAAAAAAGTTCAGACTAACTAACTCTTTAAAAATATTTACTGAATTTATTGACGAATTAACTCGTCTTGCACTTAGTTTAGTTCATTTCTTGTTTAGAGCAAGGGAAAACGAAAAGACTTTCTATAACAGATATAACGTGTTGAAGTTGCGATGTGATTTAGTCTATTTTGACGTTGTGGATGAAAAATGTATTTCTTAGTTTTACTATCTCGAACACTCTTTGCAGAAAACATTAAAAACTTCATTTGCTGTTCGCATGAATTTCATATCCCTGATGACGCATTCATGTGTTTCTTCTGCCATTATTTTGCTATTTTGTCTCTCCATTTAATATTGATTTATATTATACATATATATAACCGAGCTTCTATATAGATAGTATATATATATATGTAACAATCTCACTTAATTTTACTTTAAATTCTAATATTACATATTTTAAAATCTTAATACAATACTAATGTATCCCAAGATCACTTTTCTTAAACTCCAGTTTCGTTTCATTTCCCGCCCTGGAGGTATATTAAATCACACATTTTGACATATTTATTACTGAAAGAATACTTTAATCGTTTCCACACGCGCCCACAGAAATCATGAATTAGCGTCTTGCCGGCACCAGATTTTTCCCTAAAAGACTTATGAAGCTTGATAAAAATAGCTAATATCCCTCTCACCTTATCACGTGTCTATATGTGAATCCCCTACCTGAGAAAACGCAGGAATTTTTCGCTCTCTTTTGGCTTGAAAACCTCGTATGAGATGGACATATATCAGCCACTCTTCTTATATCTGAACACGTTGATTAATAAATGAAAATTAGCCTTTACTCGGCTTGTTTAATATCAACCATATATAAAACTCATATCGTTATATTCAAGATAAAAATTAACAGATATTATATATATATATATATATATATATATATATATATATATATAAACAATAAAAAACAAACACCAAGAATAAAGACTTTCAAATACAAAATGAGCGATAATCATCAAAAATTTAATAATTGAACAGAAGAAAAACTAATTCAAATAAAGTAAGTATGAGGAAACAGTTACAGTATGGTCAACATAATTCTAATACTAAATGAAATAAGGAATAAATATCACTAACACGGTGAATGCGCGAATGCAGCAGTTTATCCGTGCAGTGAGAAATATTAACAAAAGAAATCACATAAACTATCTTAGAAAAGAACAAATCAACAAAAACAAAACGCTAACGTCTGAGACGCTTCGTCAGCAGGGAAATCCCGTACGAGCGTGGAAATTATTATATTCGGTGTTTTCTAACACAAACTTTAGCAAGAATGCTGGAAAAGTTTGTTTCCCCGGAACACCGAAAAATCAAATAATACGTTCACATCTATTGAAAGAAAACTCAAATAAATAAAAATCAGAAAACCAAATGTTGTATTATATATATATATATATATAGTTAATTATTTAAAACAATCAAAATACGTGTCACATTTTCAATATATACATATATCAATCTAAAAATTAAAATAATATTAACCTATCAATAATCATATACTATATGTATGTAGTATGGGAGCCTAAGTCCCGTGTGTAGTGATACGAAGTCAGAAGGAAAACACTTTTGCTATTTTAGGAATTTAATGATGACGACACAAACAGTTAAGACGGCACAAACATTTAAATAGAAATAAGATATAAGAGAAAGAATTAGGAGGGCGGCCACTGCCCTGTACATCAAATCATGTCAAATCATAGTATGCAGTTTTGGCGTTGTGTTCCGTCGTTCGCCATCGCACAACAATGTCTGTCGCTAGCAAGAGCAAGATCATGTGACGTGATGTCAGCAGTTAGAGAGAAAGTGGATGAGCGCCTCCTGGCGGGATACCACATGTATATATATCTTCATAGACTGGAAATGGAGTTTTTATTTCAAATTTAAAGACTTTATCAATAAGAATTTCTATAATTACTATAAAAATAACAGTTATTATTCCTTAAAAACAATAAAAGAGAAAATCAAAGAACTACAAAAACATTTCATTCTAACTCCAATCGATAAAGCCTCAGGCAATTTCTCTATTATTTGTAAAAAATTCTATCTTGAACTCTTGGATAAGGAACTAAAAACCTCTGAAACATTCAAATTATATAAACCTAACATCACCACTGTACAGAAAAAAATCCGTGCTTTAAATAACAGAATTCATTGCATAAACAATAATATGACACTTCCATATATTACAATCTATACAAAATTCCACAAACAGCCTATCAAATTCATATTTATCACTTTCGGAACAAATACCTACATGAAAAAAGCCGGAGAATCATTCTCTAAATACTTAAATATTATTCTAAGTTTTATAGAAAAAGAAAATTTTACTTGGATTATTAAAAATAATTCTAAAGTGATTGACTTTACAAAGAACAATGAAATTACTCAAATCGAGACATATGACTTCCAGGACTTGTTCACTAGCATCCCACTTAATAAATTAAAAGAGGTTTTAATGCATTATTATTATGACTTAAAAAAACTTTTTAGAATGCACAGAAGCGTATTGGCTAGACATAATTAATTTATGCGTCTTCAATAATTTCATCTCGAATGGCGAAAATATTTTCTTACAGATTAAAGGAATTCCACAGGGGTCTTGTTTTTTTTCTAAAATTGCAAATGTATTTCTTCATTTTTACGAGAAAGATGCTGTTTTAAGTCTAAATTTAGCTTTTAGATATATAGATGACATCCTAGTTTTTAATTTTAAAGATTTCTCTTCAGTTAGTAGGGATATTTATCCTGAGGAACTAAAATTAACAAAAACTAACGATAACTATATTAAAGCTATTTTTCTTGATATTGACAATCATAACGAATTAAAATTAATCATTTACGACAAAAGAAATGAATTTAAATTTAATGTTAATAGGCTTAATTTTTGGAATTATAATATTTCTTTTAAGATCTATAAAAACACAATATTACATCAATTACTAAGGATTAAAAATATTTGTAACAATTCAGAATCAAAGAAAAAACAAATTGAACTTTTCAAAAACAATCTGAACTCCAATGAAATTCCCGATTCTCCTTATTTACCCTTATTTCACAGCGTTCTGTAAGTATAAAAAAAAACTTTGCTATTTTTGCCTTTATTCTATTTGCCTCTGATCTTTTGTTTTTCACAGTCGATCTCATTTTGGTTAATTGTCTATTGTTTACTTTCTGATACTCGTAAAATGTGCCTGGGACTTCACGGACAGTAGAGGCTTCTAAGACTCTTCATTTCCCACTCCTAGTAAATTATTTCCTCCACTCATACCGTTAACTGTCAACCACCTCAGCCGTGTTCACGTCAGCACTTTTAAACGATGGTTTGTGCCTCGTGCGTTTGCGTCTGTTTCATTTGTCCCTTCTCTAGTGGACTACTGGGTGAGTTTTGACACTTTTTTCTTCATTCTTGTTTTGCTTTGTTGGCTATGAGGTTGGGTTTCATATGTTTTACTTCAAATAGACCTGATCTTTTTATTATTTTTATTTTAATTATTTTTTTTCTACTTTTTCAATTGGATTCTTATCTCTTAGCTTTGTTTCCTTATTTCAAATTATGGTTTTGTTGGGTGTTCCGGGGAGACAAACTCTTTTTAGCATTATTGCTAGAGTTTGTGATTAGAAAACACCGAATTCATTGATATATATGCCCGTTCGGGATTTCCCTCGCTGATGACGCGTCCCGGACGTTGGCGATCTGTTCCCTTTTTTGTTGCTTTGGTTTTCATTTTTGACATGGTTTTGTTTTCTTTTGTTAATATATATATATATATATATAAATCACGCAATATCAGCTTAAATGCAAAAAAAATTAGCTTTCTGTATTTTTTAAAAATTGTTTGAATCAAATTATATTTTCATCTTATTTTTAAAGAACGTTTGAGGACAATTAGAGGATATTTTGTTGTAATATATTTTATATAATAATATTTTTTACATTAAAAATAGCAGCCATGAAATTTTTTCCATCCCGAACAAAGTCGAATGTATCAACTAGTATTTTAATAAAAATATTTAAAAGCAGTTCACACAGCAGTAGCAAACAATGCATTGTTATATACTTTCATATTTATTATAACAAATTCCTTAATATTAATAAATTTTAAATTTAAATGAAAATATGAGAAAAATGTACTTTTTTATTTTAGCTTTTTGAAACGAAAGTGCATGAAGTGCTTATTAATTTGTTTAATAAATCTGTTTCAATATTGTCAAAATGTATATCTGGAAATTACTGTGAGCCTTTTTAATACCAACTCAGAATATCACCATTATTTGATTTATGCTTAGACTAAAATACAAATGAAAGGATATTTTACGACTATTGTTATTTCCACTATGAGTGTTATTGTTTCATGGAAGCAATTTTTCATATAAAGATGTTATTTTGTCGCATAAAGCTTTCGAACATTTGGCTGTTTTCCAAAGAACATTCCAAGTTAGACACTTGTAAATCCTGCTTTGGTAATATTTTACAGGTGTTAAAATAGAATTTTGCTCTATTTTTATTAATCATTTTTATTGTATGTTTTCATACACACGCATATTTATCTGTGCATTTCATACATGAAATAACAGTGAATTAATTATTACGTTGTCATATTACACGAATTAAAAATAAATTTGCCTATTTAATTTAACTTTAACCAATTTGCGTTTAATTTCAAACTTTTAGATTATGATTAAAATCGTCACGAAAATTTAGTTGCTTTACGGTCCTATGCTAGAGATTTAATCTGATTTATTAAAGAGATTATTATTTAGTCTCGGTAATAAATATTAAAAATGTTGTATCATTGTGACATCAAATCGACTTCCGTAAATCACACTTAATGATCAAATTATCTGTTATTCCTAGAAATAGAAACAATAACACAGGTCAGCAATGAAAAAATTGTCGGTAAAGCAAGTGGTGTTTTTTATACTTCTTTGAATGCTGATTACTGGAAAAATAATGAAAAAATTCCATCACGTACAGTTTCATCACAAATAGCTATCTATTTTTTACGAATTTAGTATATTTCGGACCAAAAAAGTATTATTTATATGAGTTCGATAAACATATTTATGGACTTAAAATAGTAAATTGGTGGATTAAACTACCAAACAAGGAAGAAGAAACTATTTCAGTCCAGAATATTCCTCTGAATCGGTAAATCGCCTATTAAACTTAATATTAAAGACAGAGGAAACCAGTTGAAACCGGATACCTCTCCTGCTTGACAAAAATGTTTTACTTCCACCGCTTCACATGAAATTAAACTTATGAAACAATTTGTGAAGGCTTTACCAAAAGAAGGTGAATGCTTCAAATACCTTTGTGACCAGTTCCCAGGTTTATCCGAAGCAAAACTGAAGAAAGGTGTGTTTGTAGGACCAGACATCAGGAAAATTATGAAAGATGAAAATTTTGAGACTAAAATGGAAACAAACGGAAGAAAAGCCTGGGAATCTTTCAAACTAGTTATTACTAGCTTTCTTGGAAACAAAAGGACCCAAACTACAAATCTATCGTAGGAGAGATAATAAAAAATTTCAAGATTTTAGGCTGTAGTATGAGGTTAAAAGTTCATTTTCTCGATTCGCACCTGGACTAGTTTCCTGAAAATTTAGGTGCAATTAGTGAGGAACAAGGTGGAATATTTCACCAAGATATAAAGGAAATGGAGAGGTGATATCAAGGAAAATGGAACGTCAGCATGATAGTCGACTACTGCTGGATGCTACAAAGAGACAATCCCTGCAAAGTTTACAAGAGGAAAAGTGACAAAAGAACTTTTGAGGTAAAGAAACAAACGTTATTATAAGGACTTGTAACTTTCTACCTACACTTTACAATTATTTGATTTAGGATATAAATGTAATTTATATGGATTTATGAATTAATGAAATTTAAATGAAATGTCAAAATTTCGCGATTTCAACTGTTTCCTTCAAAATATGCAATCACTTTGTAAACATTCCGTATATGATAGAAATAAATGGATTTCATTTTTAGAATCAGCACTAAAAATAACATAAAAATCAGTCATCAAACTTAAAACAATTTTCAAAAAATATTTTTTTGCAGGCCTGTGTACTCTAAACGCACAATGAGAGAAATGTTTAATCATTAAAATTTCTGACATTCTTAGATATAGGAACAATAATCCTTAATCTATATATATAAAACGCTAAGGTACGTAGATAGAAAAAATAGAAAAAGTATCTAAAAAAGACAAAACAACAATAATAGAAGCAATTTATTTGGTGCGCGCAAAGGGCAGCATCATCCAGGAAAAAATTTCGAGGTGCAAAGATAAAAATACAAATTAAGGGAAGCTTTAATTGTGATAGAGGTAAAATTACAATAATATTAACAAAAAACGAATGAAAAAGAACGAGGAGAAGAATCTGGTGGATGATGTCATCAGAGGCCTTCATTCATGCAGATTCAAAATTAGACCTTAAAGTCGTTTTTCCCCGATAGAAAACCTATTCTAATTTTGAATAGTTTGAATAGTTGAATTTCAGAAAAAAAAGGGAAGAAAATTATGTTTGAAGTTATCATTTTATTTCGCTTATTTTGCCTGGACGCATTTTCCTCCAAAGGGAAATTTCTTTTGCGATGGGGAAAATTCGTTTAGGCTTATTAAATGAGACAAAATGTTAACTTCACACTTAGTTTTCAGAACGTTTTACTGAAACTCTGCCACTATAAAGAACGTTTTTAAAATACTATTTTTTTTCCGCTCCGTAATTTCGGACAGATAAAAAAGATTTTCTGACGAAGTTCTCTTTTTCGAAAAAGTTGATTTTTTTTTTTAAAATAAGGCAGATATCATTATGAAATTTTAACCATATACACCCTACCATATAATGCATATTTACGCTGAGTTTTAAAATTTTCCCTTAAAAAATACTTTTCCAAAATTTCCTTTTTTTCTATTTACTCCTGCCCTAATTAAACTATCTTAACGTTCGACGACTGATTTTATAGATCTTTCTATTACCCATAAATTTTCAGTTAAGTATTTTCCTAATAGATTAATATCCTTTTATTTAAACACAAAAACAAATCGTTCGAATTTCCTTCCCCCTCCCTCCCCTTATCCTGTCCGATCTCCGTCTGCAAAATACAGCGTCATCTATACTTATAAAAGTCAATGTTTGTGTGTATGTGTATGTGCGATGTCCATACGAATCTATCGAACTTATGGCCATGAAATTTGGCACACAAGTAGACGTAATGGTGACTCAATGCACCTCGAAGCCAGAATTTTAAAATTTAATCTAGAAATTTTTTTATTTAATGTTTTGTGTTGTTTTGGGACATTTTTGGCAGGTTTACGGCTGTAATATCTTTTCTAATGATCGTTGAAAAACAATCAATTCACCATCGGATAGAACAAACGATTTTCGTTGTAATGAAATTTGTTTTGAATTTCTAACGCAATTCACTGAATTTTGAGAAATTTTTAAATAATAGTCAATTTTATGGTAATTTTGATAAGGATTTTTTCAAATTCTCGCATTTGACGTTCTTGATATATTTCATGCCGAAGAAGTTAGGCATAAAATTGTAAAAAGCAGAAGCTGTAGCATATGAGCAGGGAAGAGCATAAACACAGACCAAGAATGCATAAAAGGTATTTATTATAAAGTCAATCGATCTCACCTCGAGATATCTCACCCCACAGGGCATCTGGACACATAGTCCGTCAGTACAGATACAGAAAAAGAGTAAAGAGAGAATCATCCTCACACAAAAGCAACACACATATATATACAAGTGAGAAATTTGCATAAAAGAAACGCCAATCACAGAACGCTTCGAAATCTACATGAGCTCCGTGGCGCAGTAGAGCACTGAAAATTCGAACCCGATCTCAAAGAACCGAGAGATAGTATGCGGCAGGGTTGCATCAGTTCTAACAACTCTATAATTTTCACTTTTTTTCAGCTTATAACTCGGACGTTTCTGTCGGATTTAAAACAAGAACCGTTAAAATGCCTTTCTCCGTTTCTTTCAAATTAATTGTTCCTTGATCAATTCAAACAGTTTTTTTGCAAGCCAGCTTTCTCAGCGAGACATTCTCCGGAACGAGTTAACTTTCCCATCATGCATTGTTGCAATCTCAATGGCTGGTGCATGATCTTCGTCGCGGCAGGTGACATCATATACCATCGCGTTCTTCTCGGGAAAGATACATTAACTGAATGAATTCGATAATTATTTTTGGCAGTGTCTTAAAATGTTTCTTTGTCTCTCATATTTCGCATGCTGGTTTGTCGCATTTATTAATATTGTTTTGGATTAACATGCTCGGTACTGTTTTCCTAAATTCAAATAATGCGTATCTTTTATTTTTATTTTGTTTTCAAAACTTTTTCATGCCATTTGTGGGCGTTTTCTTTTCACTTTGTTGAAGTCAAGATAGCACGGGCAATGCCGTGCGCGTATTGCTAGTATTTTATATGGCCGACCCAACAACTTAAAGCAATAAAATTGCTGTTATGTATTTTTCCATGTTAAAATACGATTCCACTGTCTAATAATAGTTTAATTGATTTATTTTTAATCCTTAAAAATTGAAAACTTTAAAAAAATTTTAAACGCTGTTTTCCTAAGACTATTCATTAATAAATTATCTGCATTTGGTACTTGCATTAGCTAACAGGAATTTCCATTTTCATCAAGCCATATCTGTCAGATTTACGGTTGATTAGGCACCAGTTTGGCCAAAACATCAAGCCATATCTGTCAGATTTACGGGTGATGAGGCACCAGTTTGGCCAACACATCAAGCCATATCTGTCAGATTTACGGGTGATGAGGCACCAGTTTGGCCAACTTATCAAGCCATATCTGTCAGATTTACGGGTTGTGAGGCACCAGTTTGGCCAAAAATGCATGGTGTGCGCGTAACGGATCGCAGATGCTATGCGCGGGATTAACTAGTACTTAATAATAGCTTCCTGAAGACAAAGTTTATATGATGGTTGATTGTGAAGGTTAGACTTTTCTTGAGTTACTGACTTTTTCGCAACCAGTAACAAATATTTCTGAATTTTTTAACGTCTGATATAAACAAGAGACCATATTTTCCTACTAGATATGAAAAAAATTCAGAAATATCCGTTATCGGTGGCGAAGAATTGATTACTTTCTTCGTCTTTGAGCAATTTCAAAAAATTTAAATAGGTGGTGTTGCTTGATAAGAGACGATATCCTTATTTGTTTAAATTGTTTACATATACTGACAGAGCATCGATTAACACATGAAATGGATAGTAACATTTTGCAAATTTGGTAAAATGTAATGTACTGAACAAATTTTAACTTACAAATTCTCATGCCTCATACCCTAAAACAGTACGAGACCTCAAAAAAGCCTTGATTCCATTGGAAACTGTTAGTATACTTAAGCAAATATAAATCTAAATTATTGAAGCAATGTATAATCTTGCATCGTTTATTAGAATTTGTCTAGGTAAATATTTATTTCCTCATTTCAATCTCATCGAACAGGCCAATCACTCCAGAATTTAATATTCTGTAGATTCTGCTGGTGATTAGTTTCATTTTCTACATCAGAAGGTTACTGTGACGCAATAGAGGTATCCGTAGCTTAGGCAAATAGATCTACGGATCTATGAACATCACAGTCAATATGACCACTGTGAGTGGGTAGAATGGCTAAATTGGAGTTCGTCTGCTGTATATCATTGCATAATTCATAGCGAATCTGAAGTTTCTATTTGGATTCGCTACCGAGCTAAAAGGTAGTAAATCGAGCAGAATATAGCTGCGTAACATGGGATGTGAATTAGTTTTCTGCGAGGTTTATATTGCTGTATGATTTGAAACACTCTGAATTAAAATAACGAAAGTGTTCGATAATACTTCCTTGTGGAGTTGCATTCGCTGTATGTTTATTTGCGCTGCATCGATTTAGTACTTTCAAGAACATTTGTGAAGGGCTTCTTAATAACTTATTTGAAATAAATTTGCTTTTAATCTAATACTTTTCAAATTATTGATAAAATCGTTACGCAAGTTTTGTTACTTTACAGTATTCAGTTAGGGATTTAATCGATTTATTTGAAAAAAATCTTCATAATTTCACTCTATATAAAAAATATTAAATAGAATACAAGTGCGATATCATATAAATATCATTAAACCACACAAATTTAAATATTTAATTATTAAATTGTCATACATTCCCAAATATAGAAAAAAAATTATCGCTACGGCTGAATAAAAGCTTTAACCAACATCATTTTCATCATATTTGGTAGTGAGGGTTAGAGTTCTCGTAGTATATTCATTGAGTCTGACAGTGAATGGGTTAATGTTTCTAAGCTATTTTGAACTCCTATTCGTTGCTGTGGTCCGTTGGAACAATTTCGATTTCAGTATCTTAAGATGTTGGGTTTAAAACACCGTTCCATTAAATGTATGTTGCTTATGTAGCTGTGACGCGTGCTTTGAATCATTCATCTGTATCATTGTACTCTGTGGAGAACAGCGTTTTGGTCCTTTTATAATGTTTATTATACAAGGGTCAAATTTACGAGGTCCCGAAAGCATATGCTGTAACTAAAAGTAGCTTAGTTTAATTGTATAAGCATCCCATTTTGAATGCTGAGTAAGGCAATTTCGGGACGGACATCATAGTTCTAAGCCGTGGTCGGATGACCAGGGCGAAACCTTCACTGGTATCCCTTTTCAAAGTTCTACGCCACACCATTTAGAGGGTATTTCACCCTTGATGCCAAAAGTCCAACCTGCACACCAGATTGTACACACTGCAGATTTTTAACCCCTTCTTTGCCAGCATCGCATGTCATGCGACGACGAGAAAAATCGCATCCTTAAAAGTGAATTCGTCGCTACTTGCACGCCTCGTTATATTCTGCAATTATTTTTTGCATATCTGAATATTGCAAGAAATGACGCAAATAGTCCTATTTTCTTCATGTTTTCGAGGTAAGATTCCCCGCCTGAGATTGAAAACAAAATCCGACAAATATGGGGTTAATAGACTCGGGTTTCGAACATGGAACCCCTCTAGTCCCAAAGCGGACACCTTATCACAACCATCTGTTATCCAACTTAACAATGTTAATTTACGGGTCTATTCTGGTATCCCCGGTTGGGTTTGGGGGCGTCACTTTTTCCGCACGTTAACAACGGGAAAAGTGACGCCTCCCAACCCTACCGGAGTACCAGAATAGACCCCTTAATCTGAAAAATTAAATCATGCCAATTTCCTTTCCCCAAAAAATACAAATGCCGCTGAAATATTTTTTAGGTTGGAATAGAGAAAGATGTAGCTTTAAAACCTCTTATTTGTTTAATTTGTTTCGGAATGTACAGACAATGACAAAATACTGATTAACAGACAAAATGGATATTAATTTTTGGATTGGGAAGAAATTAACTTCGGTTTTTCAGCTTGAAATAAAATTCGATTTTTTTATACAAAGGTGGAACTTAACTTAAATCAATTATGTATTTACCGCGATGTTCGATTACCTTTTGCCGTCTTTATGTCAACTTCGTGATTACGATATCATTGAACTTCTGGTCCTTTTTGCTAAAAATCTGATGCAAATGCTATTTTAGATCTTCATCGTTAGTGAAATTTTTATAAATCAAAAAGTTTCACAAACTTCAAAATAAATGGGGATCTAATAGTGTAAGGCCAATGCTATATGGGGGTTGAGGCTTTACTTCCCAACCAATCTCCAATAATTTTCAACGTGTTATCAAAGACGTGTAAGATTTTTCATTATCATGGTGAAACACGATTCCTTTGCGATTTGCCAATTCTGACCGTTTCTCTTAAATTGTTTTCACCAGTTTCGTTAGTTGTTGACAGAAAACATCTGAATTTATCATTTGGTTACTTAGAAGAATCTCAAAAAAATACACAGTACTTTTATAATCCCACCAAATTCACAATATGATCTTTTTTGTGTGTGTGTGTGTTTTTCAGCTTTTGATGCAGTTTCATCAGGTTGGGCCACGATCATTTTCGATTGATATTATTATAGATCATACATTTTTCATCCCCCAGTTCTACTTCTCTTCAGAAAAGGATCGATAAAATTGCGTTTGAGATGCATATCGTAAACATTGATTCGTTTGGTCAAGTGACTATTTTTTAATTCTTGTTGTACCCAAAAATAGAGCTTCTTAACGAATTCAAAACGTTTCAAATGACTTTCAATGGCTATGTATGATACTCTTAATCTCTATGCAATCTCTCACAAAGTTATATGACGATTAAATTCAATTATTGTTTAGATTTGGGCATCAGAAATTAAGGTAGGCCGACCACAACGTTGGGTATCTTTGAAAAAAAAATCTCCCGAACGGAAATTTTTAAACCAATTACTGACACGTGCATTCTGATAAGCAGTCAACATCATAAATTTCACATATATCTTTGTGAGCTTCAGCAGTTTTCTTGCCGTTATGGAAATAAAAAAGTAAAATGTGCCGAAAATGTTCGATTTTAAACTCCACGCTAAAAAGCTTCAAAACAAAGAGCTGTAATTCAAATTCCGCACATTTAGCTTCTGAAATTCAGCTACATATGACAACAATCACATGACTTTATAAGTCTTTCAAAACAAACATAATTCTATCTGATTGTGAAAACCGAATTTTTTCCTTGCCAACCCAATACTATGGCTCACCCTCTCAAACGGTACAAGTACTCCAAATAGATCGTTCCAATCTAGTTGAAAATAATTTGATGTTAATCAAACTAATATTCATCTAAATTATTAAAGCAATGTATAATCGTGCATGCTGTATTGGAATTTATCTACGTAAATATCTATCTTCCTCTTCCTTCCCTATCATTTCTCACGTCCTAAACCAATCACTCGAATTCAACAGTCTAAGTAAATCTGCTGAACGATTAGATTCGGAGAACTACATCGGTGTTTACTGTAACGCAGTAGAGGTATCCGTAGCTTAGGACAAATAAACCCACGGATCTATGAACATCACAGTCAATATGAACACTGAGAGTGGGCAGAATGGCTAAATTGGGGTTCCACTGCTGTATATCATTGCATGATTTACACCGAATCTGAAATTTCAATTTGGATTCACTGCCGAACTAAAACCTAGTTAAATCAAGCAGAATGAAGCTGGGTAACAAGAGAAGTAAATTGGTTTTCTCTGATATATTGACCAATATAGAATATTGTTAAACGACTTAAATTACTCTGGATTAAAATAACTTGCTATAATATCTTATTGTGGAGTTTTTGCAGTATTTCTGTTTGTCTGGCGTCGTTTTACTATACTCAAGAACATTTATGAACGACTTATTATTACAATTTAGGACTCTATTAGGGCTTATTAAAAAAAACTTAATAGTTTTGAACATGGGTCATGTTTTTTCTGGTAGGCATAATATTTTAACTCAGATTAGTTGAAATGAATTACATATTCCTTTGAATTTTATTCTATAAAATTCCGCACCACACCAACATGGAGAACATTTCACCCAAAACTCAGTTATCATGAGTATCAGATCGTCTCTCAAGACGGATCGCTGATCAAAGCGGGTTTCGAATCCTCTTTAAGCTTTACTCTATATTAAAAATGAAACTTCTTAGTGTGTGTATATATATCTACAATTTTAATTTCCCATCTGATAAACTTCTATTAAATATTGCTCTGTGTCAATAGCGTAGTTTTGAAATAAATAAAAAAACCAAAGAAAATTTATTCCGATTACTATTTTTTTTTATTTCTATTATCTTATCTTTGATAAGGCATATCTGTTCAATAATTATATTTTATTTGCTTTTATGAAATTATTTTGATATCAAGATCTGAAACACAAAAAGATCATCATTTCTAAGAGAAATATAAACAGGAACAGTGTTATTTTATTTAGGAAAAATATAGCACTGAGCTTAATAAATCAATTTATATAAATTTGGATGAATAAAAATATTTTCAACACTGAAAAAATTGCTTACAGATATAAGCTTTGTTGTATGGAATATCAAACTACAACAGCTATAAGGTCATTTACAGTTTAAAATATACCGCGTGGCTTAGAAGAGTGCCGGTTAAGGTGTTGTCCTTGCCCTCAAATCATGGTTCTGAAGTATAAGCTCTTCCCAAAATTATAGACCTCATACTATTTTAGAACATATCAAAAGATGCTATACAAAATAACATTCATATGCATGCGTCATTTCAAAACATATCTAAACATGAAGAACGAAATTTTAAATCTAGACCATTTAGAAGCAACTAAAATTAATATTATGTGGAGTGTTTCTCCCATTTTGAAATCTATTCCATTATTTAATAAATCAGTGGTCCCCAACCCCCGAGCCGCGGACCGGTACCGGTCCGTGGATCAAATGGTACCGGGCCGCCCAAGGAACATTAAATTATTTCCATTTTTATAAGCTTTTATTCAACTTATTTATCTTCCTTCAAATCTTGTGATCGATTTCTTACCCCCAGATGGAACAGTCTCGTTGCAAAGAAAGTAGCTCAGGCTTCTCATTGATTTAGCGTTCTAGTGAGTTAAATTGTTAAATCACTTTATATTCAATTTTTGGTGTAACTGTATTGTACTTTGAATATGTTTAAATATTTGCTCATTAAAAAAATTATTATCTCCCCAATTATTAAAAAAAAATTTAATGTTTAAATACAATTGAATTAAAATTATTAAATCAAAACAATCTAAAATCTAAACAATCAACGTCCCCCCCCCCGTCAGCGGGCCGCTATAAAATTATCAAACGTTGACCAGTCCAGGGCGATAGAAAGGTTGGGGAGTACTGCAATAAATAATTTCTGAATAATTCAACAAAACTCTTGCTAAATTTCTTTATTAATAGCGAACTGATTCGCCAATACAAAACACCGCGGTAATTTATGTGATTGTTTTTTATACATTTAATTCGAACTTTTTACAGACTGAAGATAACTATCATTAGCATTATATTACCCAATCACCTGATTATAAAAGTTGTTCAAAAAATTTATTTTCCAACATTCTTATATATATAAACTAAAGAACTTCTAAACTCTTTGAAGGTTCATTGCGCATTAATGCATTCATTTCCTCTCAGGATAATTCTGCTCGGCTTCTTTGAACTAAATCCAGGCAATGAGACAGAGTTAATCACATCTGAGGATAACGAATCTTTGAATAAGAAAAAGCCGATACAGTATTATTCTGTGATTGACCAAAGATGCTTCTGACTTGAACAACCTTCTTTTATTGTTCTTCTCTTTACGACGTCATTCCAGCTGACCCTCGGCTAAAAAACAGAAGACGAGGATGAAATAGAAAAAACAGGGAAGAGAAAAGAAAATCTAGCCGAAAAGATAATCCGTTTTATTTAGCTTCGGAGGGCAGAAAAGAGACCTAAGGGATTTTCCAGAATTGATCCTGAGGCTCGTGATCTTTGCTTTTTCGACGGAAAGATTTAAAATGTTGGGCAACTTGAGCCGTCACAAACTACAGGGGAGGTCGTAAAACTCTGTTTTGTGCAATTTATGAGTGGCAACGACATCTTTAGTGTCGGTTGAAGCGCCTAAACACATTTTTGATCACATTTTACGCGACACAGGAGACGCTAGTAGGTAAGTGCCAAATGGTGGGTAAGTGCCTAATTCCGCAAGAGAACTCAAAATGGGTTGTGGATTTGGCTGTGTGTGGAAATTTATATTCCTGTGATTACCTTCGTGCATTCGTTGGATTGGGCAGGAAAATATTTGCATTTCTTTTTCCCTTTTTCTTTCGGACTACTTTGCGTTGAAATGGTATTTTTGAGACTAGAAATAGGCATCGGGAGTGCTCAACTTATTCCTGCAAAAGAATTTTTCTTAATGCTTGATAATTTCTAGAATTTAGAAACGGCTTTATACTAGAAACACTTTAAAAAATCCAAAAAAATTTCATTATTTTTTAATTGCTCCTGTTCTGGCCTTTGTTTAATTGCATTCATTCGTGTGGTTTCAAATACCAACTGTATTACTGATTCTCAATAAATTAAGACTTCATTTTTCTATGAAATGCAGAATTAGGATATAAACCTTTTTGTTTACATAAAAAGTTTCTAGTTCTAATAAGGATATGAGTATTAAATATACATATATACTATATTATTATTGTACATACATTTTTGAGTGTGTATTGATTTATCTAATCTAATCTATTAACACAAGTTACTCTAGAACATTCATGTGATATCTTTACGGTGTTGTGCAGCCTTTAGGATATCATCAACAATCTTGCATCGTAACAGTGGAGATATCGTAAAATGTCTTGTGCTAAGAGGGATGTTAAATAAAGTGTTAAAGGATATTCGTTCGTAATTAATTCGTTCCCAAATTACGTTTTCAATCGTACAGATTATTTAGTTTCATGTCCAAGTGCAATTATTTTGCTGTAAGAAATACACACCAAATAAAGTCGAATAAGAAAAAATATATATGTTCATAATATATCATGGAGTCCATACAATAATTTCAGATTTAAAAACTACTATTCCCACGTGACAAAGGAATATTTACTTATGTAAGTTAGTATTAGTTATGTAGTTATGACTCCATGTAAGTTAGAATGGAAAGGCGGAGAGGGAGGTAAGCTAGAGGGAGGTACAAAGTTAGCACCGTGTTGATACGTGAAAAATACTACACATAAATGACATTGTGCATATGTATCTGCTTTTTGTATTTAATTCCCTAATAACTTTAAAAAAATTATCTCTGGAAATTTAATTTGTTGTTTCATAACTACCCATTTGTTGCAAATTAACTTTCCTCAAATGATTGCCAGAAGTTACCATAATTGAAAACAACTCAATATCGGAATTGTCATTAATAAAAGTGAACTTTGGCACTTTGATAAATAAAAGTGAACTTTGGTTTCTTTTCCAACTTATACTTCTAAACAGTAACCATCGTGACTATTCAGAAAAGTCACGTGAAACTTTCAAAAGTTACCAATATGGCAGTTTTTAGTCACGATTTTCACTATTTCGAGAACATAAACCATGAAATAATATAACAAGAAATAATAAACGTAAGTTGAAGCAAGCTGGGGTGGAAATTTACACATAAAAAAATCCCGAATAAGATGTGAATTTGGAAACTGAGGAAGTGATTATTCGAATTGCAAAGAGTATTATTAAGTTGTTTTTTTATATGACCATGAGTTCATAATCGAATTATTGTATTCAGAGGAAATAACAACTGCAATAAAGTCGGTAAGGAAATAATATAAAAAGCTGCACTTGTTCATTTTAGCAAAAAGCGTAGATATTCACGAAATAACTCATCCTGCAAAAAGTTCTAACATTTTTCTACCTTTCTTTAACAAAAATTATTTTCAAAAAATTTAATCAAAATTAACCAAAAATTTTTTTTCCTTTTCTTCCATATTAACATGTGGAATTATTTCCACATGTTATACATACATTCCACAGGTTTATCAAAAGTGAAATTAAAGAAAAATAATTCCTGCTGAAATTATTTTTCTTTAGATCAAACTTTGAATCTATCTCACCCTTTCCATTGCAAAAACAACTTCGAATATATTCCATTAGTCGAACTAACAGGACGCCGCCCCATGTTCTCGTACCTGAAGCCATTACAGCGACCGAACCGGTTGGATGGACATGGGACAGTCGAACTAACGTTAGTTCTTAAATTTATTTGAAAGTGAGGCTAATCCATAACTCGTTTATTCAAATACAATTGTTCAACATCAAGTTTTTAATATGATGAATTTCATTTATAGATATGGAACTTATCTTCCATTTGCAGAAGGGCAACACTTGTCACTACGCTTCACGAGGACATGGTCATGATGGAAGTTCTGGCAAGCGGAGCACATGTTTATGCAGATCATACGTACATCCAAACTATTTATAATGTCGATGTCTTATGTTTAATAAAAGAAGACTAACATTTCTTGATGGAACAATTATGAAAGATGTGGATTTCCTCTATTGTGAATGTTGCTCCAAACATTTTACTTTTCAAACAAAGATAGGATTATGGCTCTTTGATAGCAGTAGTATTATCATTTCACTGGTGAATTATTCAGATTAGTAAATGTGTTATTTAGCTATTTGTTATTTGAACGTGAGTTCACCAGTAGCCTAATGGGATGAATACTATATTCAAATTAAAGTGAACCATGATAAAATTCGTCCACAGGTGAAGTACAAGCTATGCTCTTTGTCAGCAAATATTTGCAAATTTCTTAGTGAAAAATAGAACCATTTTTTTCAAATATTTGAGTTTTTATTTTCACTACAAAAATTTTTATATTATTATATATACATCGAAATTTTTAATGTTTTTCTCGTGTTTATTGGAAGATAAATATATATTAAATGTTTACTCATTTTACTGAGTTCCTTTAATTATCTTTGTGGGAAAGTACAGTTTTATTTTCTTAAATGTATTCAAAGGATTAATAACTCTTATTAGTTTAAAACATGTCATAAACACCCTAAATGATCATTATTATCTTAATTAGCAAATAAAGACAGTTTCTGAAAACATTAAAAGGCATGCTGCGTAACTTTCAATTGAAATCTATGTGTATTCTCTCTACAAAATTCTTGTTTCATAAAGGCATAGTAACGTATGTATACTCGAATGTTTCTTAAATATGTAGCTATGAAAAATTAAATACATATTTATAAAATTACATAACATTAATATAAAAATCCATTAATATAAATGTATTTTTATATTAATGTATTTCATTAAATAATTTTATATAATTTAAACCAATTTCATTCCTCCAGAAATCTTTTCACGCTTCAGAATGCCTTCCAAAAGAATCTACGAAATATTTGTAATAATTCTTTGTGATTTAACTATTTAACTTTAAATGAGTCATTCGAGAAAATTACATTAATTTTCACAAATTTCTTTTCTATCCTCTCATGTCCTTTACCATTCATATTTCTTCTTCTTCTTCTTTCAAAAAAAATATTTTTAAGCTCGTTTAATTCGATACTCTAATCAAATTGCCAATCTCTTTTTCAGCTAAGTGAGGAAAAAAACAGAATTTTGCCTGAAGCTTGATTAGGATATAATCAAGATTCTTTACGCCATTCCCTTGATAGCAATAAGCGTTTTGCTTTGTTTGAAGCTAAATTGTCAAATGACTCGTTATCAAAAGATATGTATGCCTTCAAATGCCTCTTCCACTCATTAAACATAATTATCATCTTAATAATTATGATGACTAAATATATAAATTTAATAGGTATCGATTCACTGGCAATTAGAGAAAATTATATTTTCTGCAGTTAGTTATGTTGTGTCACTTTGGTTTTAATAGCGATAAAGGAAAAATTTAATTACGGTTTACTTATTACTGTTTATATTTATTCACGATTTCTGTTTTTATTTATTCTTTGAAACTTGTCAGTTTCATTTATAGCCCAACGATATTGTGATTCGAATATTTACATGAAGAAAAAGAATTTTTCTCACACTTAACTTATGTTTTGAACCTTTTCTTGCTCTATCTTCTGAAAAAAATTAATCTAAAACTTTTTTTTCATCCACTTAGGGCGTAGTATAATTTTTATTATGTATCATTATGTTTATTTTGTATTTTTTTAATGAGTATTATGCATAAAGATATTATTTTTCTATGTCTGAGATGATTATTATGTATTATGCACCATTATGTTATGTATATTATGCCTTATTTATTTTGTATAATTTGTGCAATACTTGATTCCTTTGGATTCAGAGGATCGACGTGAATGATAAATAAATGAATAAAGAAAAACAAAATAAATTTAAAAGTCACGAATTATATCAACTGCAGTTAATTTCAAACTTTGAGAAGAGCTCCATTTTTTCTGAATAAATTACATCTGTTTGATATTTAGGAAAATAATAGCATGATTCCAAAGATTAAGTAAAGTTTTACATGTTTTTCCGAATATAAATGAGCAACATAGCTTAATATTCAATAGAATAAACCAGTTACATGAACTTCTATACATCAAATAATAAAACACTGCAATTCACATACTTTTGGTTACAGTTTTTAACGAAACCCGTGCCTTTGTAAGTCCTTATTTCTCCCTGTTTCTAGCGTTCTGGGTGTTCAAGTGATAAAATTCATATTTCTATACTATGAACAACCTTAATGTGAATATTCATAACATTATGTATATAGTATATTTTCTTATTTGCATAAGGGGCCGCGGTGGCCTAGTGGTAGGGCCTCAGCCTTGGAGCCGAAGAGTTCCAGGCCCGAAACCCAATTCCAGCGAAGACCCGCCGTGCATGGGGCCTCCTGCACGCCAAATCATATGTGGTGGCCAAACGTCCTCCCGTTGGTGTGGCGTAAAAATACCCACACTGGCCCGGCCTACCCAAGAAGGGTGCAAGGCCGGAAGAGGACCAGCGGGGAGAGAGCCGCTCCACCAGCATGTGGAGGACGGTATTTATTGGGTACAATAAGATGATACAGGCATTGCCCGAACAGGGGCAGTACTTTTAAATACAAGAGAGCTGGGAGTGTAAACATGGTTCGACCCACCTCGGTGGGGAGAGAATAGTTTGATTTACTGCTCGGGCAAACAAGGAACAGTAAAAATATATAAGTATTGAAAAAGAAACAAACAGAAAAAGCAATAAAAATCAGATATATAAATAAGTCAAAGATTGAAACCTCATAGTATAAAAACAAAACACACACAAACAACACTACACATCAAACGACACACAAAACACAAGGAAATTTGGACATGGGGGTGCCAGCTCAGGTACCGTCCTCGTCATCTGATCGTGGTTCAAAATTAAGAGGTCCGTCCCAAAATAGCCCTCGTGTTGCTTCAAAACGGGACGTTAATATAACTTAACTAACTAACTTACTTACTTCCATAAGTTTGTGACAAATAAATCCTCAGGATATTGATTGCTTCGAGTAAATCACTGGTTTATGAAGTTCAGAAAATTCAGATTATTTCTAAATTCATTATCTCTTTCATCAAGGGTTACATAATGACATGGGTCTAACATCTAGGTATATAAGATGAATCAACTTTTAACTGTTACTTCTTCATGGATTTCATAAAAACCCAAAGAATTTTATTTAAAGCTCTCTTTTGAATTTTTAATCTACAAAAAATTATACTTCGCAAGGAAAATTTATTTAATTTACTTTTTATTAATACTTTTTTCGGTATTACCATGCGAATTTTCTTCGACAAGAGCAGAATTTCAACGAAGCATTTATCTGGATTAATCAAAGAGTATCATTCTGGGATGAGCATATTGTCCTGCTAATTTGTGAGAATATTATTCATAGAAATTATTATTTATTTGCTATTATGCCTACCAAGCGGATGCTTGAGGGGAAGTGTGGACTTTCTTTCATTGGAAAGTCTTTGTATTCAGTTCTTGAATTAATGTCCCACTTGCAGTATTTTAAGACCGATCTATTAAATATATGCCAAATAATGGCAGATCTTACTTTAAGATTGCGGTTATACCAGTACATAGAAAGGTGCCTCTACAAAGCTCATTTGGCAAGTGGTACAGTGCCCTAAATGGGAAAATTGATAATCACTTTTCATAGCAATTATCAGTTTGACAGCACCCTAGATTGCATATCCCTGGACTGGTGTTTAGTTATGAGATTGAAAATGAAATACTTTGTTCTATTTTATATGAATACAGGACGTAGATAATACATTCATTTTTTTCAAAATAATACATTACTTCACAATGGCTGAACTGAAACAAGTGTAATGGATAATAATTGATACCATTTCTCTTCTAGGAAGCTAAAAGGGGAAGCAAAGAAGATCTTCTGTTTGATTTATTTTATACTTAACTGTAAACTGTGATGGTCACAGTCTTTCATGCATAATTTATTGTGCCGTGCTGACCTGTTTATTGAAACTACCATATTTTTCAATGTTATTTGATTTGTTAAGGCATATTCCAAGTATACCACAAATTTTGTATCATTTTTTATCTGAATCACCTAACACAATGTTCTTTTATGATCCAGAACAGAATTTATGACACTTTTATAACTTTCCGGACATTGATCAAATATCTTTAAGATGGAAAAACAAAGAGAATAAAAAAAAAGAAAAACCCATTCCGAAGTTTCTGTGTACCCTTTTTCCGGTAAAATCTGTCCCTAGAGAATATCCGTTTCGTTACTCGACGCTAGACATATTGTTTCATACTTTTAACTATTCAACACTAGTTTGTATGACACAAAACAAGGAAAGTGACCGTTATGACAACCATCAACAAACTTTTTATCTATTCTTTTTGACTAGGAAATTTAAATCATGACTAGGAAATTATTTCTGGATATTTGATATTATGCATACATCTATATCTCAACTCAAATAAATCTTGAAAAACTGCACAAACCTTTCAGGAAATTTCACTAATTCTCAATTAACAGTTTCAGTTCTGTAGTTTAGTTTAATTAGCTTCCCATTTCGAAACTATAAGAGTTTATATGTCTTAAGAGTAGTTTTGTAGCTTTAAAGATCTTATGAGGTAACTAGTGGAACACCTAAACCATCATTGCCCTTTTCAAGCTTCCATACCACATCAACGGGAGAGCATTTCGCTACGATGGATTTCTACTAAGCAGATATAAATGGAGATCTTTGGTGAAATCAGGTTCCGAAGTCCGATATCTCTTTAGCGTGGTAGATGTGGTAATGAATGATGAAATTGTAGAAATATAGATTTATTTGCATTCAATATACCAACACTAAATTATACATTACAATAAGACGATAATTGCTAGTATCGTTCTTGAATTCGAATGTTCTTATAAGAATGTTCTTTTTGCATTCGTGAGGAATGGAATTCTGGGATGACAAAAGAACAGATTCAGAAGAACACATTCTTACTATCCAATGAAACACAGTCAGACTGTTCTTATAGCCAATAAGATACAAGGAACTAGAAAAGCTGATATTCTGAAAGCTTACACCATATATCTATAAGGACCACTGTAACCTCCACAGATTAGCATGATTGACCTTTTCACAAAAATAAACCAAGTTGATAAACATATTTTTAGATATATACTCATTTAATAATGACATTGTGATTATTTAAATAACACACTTTAATTCTGATCTCTATTTTATTTGTAAATTTCATAATATTTGCTTATCTCCTCCTCTATTATCTACAGAAACTCTGGATCGTTAATCATCTAAATAGAGATTCTATCCACAGTGTCATCTAATGGATAGAATCGTCATGCCAAGTTCCCGTATTTGTAGATTAGCATGGAATTCATACACTTTATTCTAAGTCTTTTACGTAATCTATAACATAAAACAGAAATTCCTAATATATATAGCAGAAAATACATGTATCTGTCTTCTGTCGGCCACAAGAACTCCTCCTAAACAGTGAACCGTAGCGACATGAAATTTGCTCGCAACATTCTATAGCACATTTCTAAGTCAACGGTGTCATTTTCAACTATCAGAGTTAATTAATTCTTAAGATATTTAATTAAATAACGAAAATTAGCCGCTGTTAAGCCTAATGCTTAGACGTTTTTGACCAATAACTTCTGAAATATTTATTTAACAACAATTATTGTTACGCTATATTAAAGAGCAGAAAATTATGTTTTTAATGATACTAATTCCATTGCGATAAACTGTTTTTTTTTCTGATTGTTATTAACGTTTAAAATTAATTTTTAACGCAATTTCTAAGAATACTTTTTATGATTATCGAAATAAATTCAAGCCAATTTACTGTTTAGTGCGCAGGCTTTTGCCAGTGTTAAAGTTAAAATAAGAAAGAAAATATTGTTTTCTTTGAGCATAAACAAAAAAGTAGACTTTTCACTTCCGATTGTGGCATTAACACCTTTTAA
The DNA here is from genome assembly GCA_013235015.1 of Araneus ventricosus. Lineage (NCBI taxonomy): Eukaryota > Metazoa > Arthropoda > Arachnida > Araneae > Araneidae > Araneus > Araneus ventricosus. The sequence continues at coordinate 95,507 of BGPR01002836.1, read as the reverse complement.
ATCGGTTACACAACGATCCAATGACGTTAATGAATTATTCTCTCGATGTTTTGTTTAATTTTCACAAATTTTTGAATGATCCTAATGAGTGTGTGCTAGGCCTTCAAGGTTACTTAGTCGGGTTGCTATCATAGGAAGAGGAAAAAGGGAGGGGGGGAAAAGATGTATTAACGGTTGTATTATTAAAGATGTATTCTTGCCATTTGGTTCAAACTAAGAAGAGAAAAAGTAGTGTGTTTCGCTGCTGGTCAAAAAGAGTCAGCGTATTAACGAAAATCAACGAAAGACGCTTCCGCGAAAAACTCTTTTATTAAATTGAAAGTGTTATAAGTACTTGGACTTGAAAATACTTTTATCCGAGCAACGCCGGGTATATCAGCTAGTCTATATATATAAAAGAAAAAGTTACTCACTGACTCATCTAGAAACTTGAAATTTTTCAGGTGGTTGCTTCTTGGGTAGTAGGTGCTCAATGAGAAAGGATTTTTCTAAATTTTAATTAGAACATGGTCAACAAAGTTGGATAGTTTAACTTGCTCTTCTAAGTTAACTAAATCTACAATTATGGATGTGTAAATTGTCGTGATTAATGGATCCCTTTTTTTATTTAAAACCCACACCTGTCCGGCCTACCCGAAAGTGTGTAAGGCTTTTAGTAGACAGGTAGGGGAATATAAAAGTAATACAAGAATATCAATATGACATGACACACACAAAAGCATCACAAACACAGCACAGAACGTTACAAACATTGCAAAAAAGGGACAACAACAAAATAAATAAAGTAACCTTAAACACACTCACAAGACGAAAAAAAACATACGCCACTGAATCGATATTACACTTGGAGAGGAACAAAAATTAATTGAATTTTGCTTGATTTTTATCAACAAATCTGGAACTAACATTAAAAATATTCAAAACACTCAAAAGAAGGAGCACTCAGTATGCATCCAAATGAGCAAAACACAATCACAAGCTCAGCACAACACACAAGTAAAAAGGAGGCAATAACAATTTTTGTAAAGCATCATTAAAAATATAAATATAAAAAATAATGGATCCCTTGCAGAATATAGTTAATTATAATATTTTCTATAGAAGAAATTTTTTACATTAAAACTATTAAACGAGAAAGTATTTTTAACCTGCGCAGTAAGGAACCAATAGTGTATTACTACGAGGCCGAAGTCTCGGTAGTAGAGTCATAAAGAGGAAAATAAAAAAAACATATAATTCCAAATATTTTGTTTCATTTCTAACGTATATTCATTGTGTTTAGTCTCGTAATGAAGACTAACATTTAATTATTGTTGGAGTGCAAGCTATATATTAAAGGTTATGTATTAAAGAATATCTCAATTTTCAGCTTTTAACTAATTTTAAGATATCTATATGTGCAGTATGGAATAAATTATTTATGTTTTTATTTCTATATTTATATACATCATGGCTTTTTCTTTACAAACAAATTATGATTTACAAACGCATTTTGATTATTCAAACGAGTTTGAATTTGCAAATATATTTACTGTGAAGTATATAGATGCAGATATATAGACAGATAGATATAAAAAGTATATCAAGCAATATAAGCTTGATTTTATACTGAAAGTAAGTTTTACAGTGCATAATAAATTTATCATGCGATAAAATATAAAACAGCCAAAATACTATGTGCTTTAAAAAGGGAAAATTGACTGACCATTGAATTAGCAGCAAAAATTGAAACACCATCCTTCTTATTTAGTATTTTTGCATGCTAACAATTTCATACGTTTCTTCTGTTAGTCAGAAGGCTTGAAATTTTTCTTGCATAACGGATATTACAGAACAGATGCCTACCTCCAAAGAATGTCTTAATGTATCACGAGTGCTACATTCTTGGAAAAGTTTCTGAAGTATAGAAATTCCCCAGAAAGTTTTATGATATAACGCAGATGTAAGCGGGTTTATTTCTACATCGTTTACATGACTAGAAACCGATATCAGTTGAGAATAGGTGTCGCTGGATAAATTCAGGAAGCATACAAAATTTTCAGGAAAAAGATCGATCATTGTCTAAATATATTATTTAACGCAAACCACAAAATATGCATAAAAGAATATGAATAACGTAAAATATATTTTATAGAAGGATAAAATAATGGAAAACAGAACATAGTTTTTAATGTTGTTATATTTGCAAAGCAGTTAAAATTCCAGAAACTTTCAAACAAACGTTTTGGTGAAACTTAAACTTTTAAATATTTTTTTTCCTTTCATAAAATTAAATAAATTTAACACAAGAGTTATGTCAATATTGGTTTCGAAGCTGAAATCTCAACTAAAAGTTAAATATTAAAATCAAGAAACACAGCTAATTTATGTATATAATCCTCTATTCATAAACGATTCTTTAAAAAAACGAAAAGAAAAATAAAAAGAAGGCACTAACTTTCTAGTAACACAATCTCGTGATGAAAATTCGCAACTTTTCCACAAAACATTCCTTTTTTTCAGTAGCACACAAAAAAGATACTGTGTAGCAATAAGTAGAATAAGATGTACAAGGCTGTTGGAATTAAAGATCACCTTTGCAGAGCGCTGCAGAATAAACAAGTAGTAACAAAAACGCCAAATCTCTTTGATATGCCTTTTACAAGAAAGGGAAACAAAATGCCCAAAGAAAAGAAAATTTGAGAAGAAAAGAAATATATAGTAAAAATAGCTCTTTTTACATTAGATCTCATTATTATGTAACTTTCGCACTTAGGTAAATAGGTAGGGTAGAGTAAATCTCGATTGTTAATATCTAATGCACTCTTATACTTATTACAATTTTTAAACTACATGAATCACGACTGTATTTGAATTGCTGTTCGGTGGCGTTTAATTGTTTTTTTCACTAATTCTAATCGCTTGTTTTTCTCTTTCTCTTTTCTCGTGCCTGTATCACTCTGTTTCCCATGTTCAGAAATGCGTACTACCGAGATTTGACTTTCCTGTGACAGTTAGTGTTTTCTCTAAAGTAATTTGTTTTGTTTCTAAATGCCTGACAAATATTTCAAGATTAAAAAAATTGAAAATTGAATTTGAAATCTAACTTAAGGATGAAAATCGGAGAAAAATATTTAATAATGCGTTGGTATTGCATGCCAAAAAAGAGGGCTACGTGCATTTCAATTTCCGAAATCGTGATCCGATGACGTGACCTTAAGGTTACACATAGCAGTTTTCCAGAAGAATGCACTTCGAGGAAAACCCTTTAGAATGGGATACGTTATGGCATACTCCTCCTGACATTATAGTTTATATCCCATGAAATATCGAAAAAAGGAACTTCTCATCAATCTGTTAAATATTATATTACATTAGCTGCCGAATGGTTTCATTCAAAACCCATTTCTTTACGCCTTTTAAAAAGTAAAATTTTTCATTCCAATTTCAACTATGAAATTACTAAACATCTTAGAAAACAAAGCTTTTTTTGAATTAGTGACTTCTGCAAAACTATTTGACTGTCCATAATTTTTAAAAAGACTTTTTTACTGCTCCTCTAAAAAAAGGAAGGTGAATTAATTCACCTTCATTTATAAGTATTTAAAGTGAATTCTTGTATTTCGATTTACTATGCTAATACAGTTCACAAAATTTGTTGGAATTTTGGAACTTACCAAAATAATATGCCGCCAATGCCTAGATATTAAATCTCCAAAAGCGAGCAAACTCTTCCGGAAATAATAAAAGAAATTTAAAAACGCAATTTTATTATCACACTATAGAGTAGGAAATATATTTTACAAAATTATTAACCAAAATCAAAATCAGACGCGGAAAACAATACGTTCAAGAAATTAAGTCACAACAAACATCATAAGACAGAAAATTCCTAAACATTCATAAAAAATTATATTAGAAATTTGGTTAAAATTTCAAATTGCTTAGAGTTCTGTTTTTGTGTTAGTATTTCGGTATATTTCTGTTAGCGGCTCGTACTCATTTATTAAAGGCATATTTGGTTTTAAAAACTTTCTGTTTTATAGTACACTAACAAAGGCATAATAAGCAAATAAAATATTAATACTAAACGAAAAGACATAAATCATTAAGAACAAAATTAAAATTAGATACAGCCAAAACTTCTGGAGAGCGCAAAATGCAGCACGCAACCAAGAAAACATTCAAAATACAAAAAAACACACCTAACAAAATGAAAATTCTTTAGAAATCATGATTGAACAATGCACAAACAAAAGCATGCTTTTAAAAACTTGTTTCTATTTTTAATATTTAATAAGTCATTTTAAATAAGATTATACTGTTCATGGTCTTGCACACAAAAACTTTATTTTTACTTAATCTACCCATCTCAATTAAAAATTTGGAAATTTGGTATGAAAATTGAAAGCAGCATTAATCTTGTATCTGCACGACTTCTTTTACACAATGCTAATTTGAATACTTAGAAATATTTTATTCAACAAAAGCAATTTTCAAGGTATTTAATAATAAAATATATCAACGATCATTTTTTAATTATCTGAGACCACAGAGCTTATAACGAAAAATAATTCTTTTTTTCTCAAAGAAACTGAAGTTGGCTAAGGTATATGTATCATGAATTTGGCATTTTTAAAAAATTGTAGCCATTTAACGAAATTTAAAAGAACAAGAGACTTTGTTTAAATAAAATATTGTTAGCATAAAGAGTGTAACGATAACTTAGAAACCGACCCATTGTAAGATACACAGAAAACTTCCAACATTTATTTCGTCAAATCTTGGGGGGAGAATGGATGATGAGGTGGCTGTGTTGAGGTGGCTAGATTGTAATTTGTTGGAATGACAGGGGAAAGGAAAATCTGATCCAGCATATTTTGTGCTGCCTCTTTGGGTCTCCGAGCGAAACTATACAAACGTTTTACATAAATAAAATGTTCTGGTAAATTTGCCGTACAACATCTTGATTTAACAGTGACAGTATTTCAAGTGGATTAGAACCACCATCTCAAGACTATTTCAAAGCGAAAAAATATTCTTATTGTATAATTAATTGGAAAATAAATCTATTTTGTATTAAATGATGAATCCGTCTTCCAACAAATTTTATTCAAAATAATAGATATGAAAGGATCAAATGTTAAAAAAAAACCTGAAAACTGTGTTTACATTGCAAAGGTTTTCAAGTTCAAGATTTTATTTCAAGAATTTTATAGCTATCACTTTCTCTGAACTTTAAGAGATTTTTTTGTGTTTCCGCATTACTCTCTCTGTCATTCATTGCCCTTCCCCATCTAACTTGAAAATGATGGTCAGATAACATCGATAAGATTGTGTTTTCCGTTTTTTAATCATGGTGCTTTAGGTTCCAAAAAGGCGCATTTGTAATGTTTTCATTCTAGTAATAGTTCAATTTTGTAATTAACCAAAAACATTTCTCAAAATTTGAGGCTAAGAAAAATGTGCTTCTTTCACATACACTTGCGTTTGAGTCCGAAAAAATGTAAACGCCGTAATAGATTGAGACAGTATTTCTTCCTCAAAGTTGAGAAATAAAAAATAATAAAAGAAAGAGATCGAGCTTAAAATATCCAACTAGAATAGAATATGCAGATTTTTTTTTTTCTTTTACAGCTTTCTCTCATATTCATAGTTCAGCATACCAACTCCAGAGACATTCCTGATCCCGCATTCCATTTCCCCAAATAAATTATGCTTCAAAAAATCCAGAAGCTCACGACGTGTTTCTTATATCGATCGCATTGTTGTGGCCTTTTTTTACAAAGGCGTAATTCGATTTGGATCTTGCGGAGTCAAAATTGTGTTAGCAAAATCTTCAGTGCACTTTGGTAGCAGTGCTTTTGCTCATTTTGGATCAGGTGGCTGCAGTGAACAATAAACAGAGAAATTCCTGCGAAATTCATATTTATGAGCCGCACGAAAACATGCGTCGGCTGACACAAGTATTTTTCTTCCTGTCTGGAAGCAACTAAGCGAAATGTGCAACTTTCTTGGGACGCAATTATTTAGTTTGGGTGCGTATTAATATGCGACAGGCAGCTGAGAATTTTAAATAAGAAAATATTTAGCTTATTTCACTGGTTCTAAAACTTTTATCGCATAAGGCCCAACTCTGCATATGAGTTTAATGGGCGGGCGGGGGGGGGGGGGGGGTGGGGAGGGGCCGCAACCCCTTTTGAATGAATTTTGGTTAATACCTTTCTTTGTTGCCTTTTTTATTTAAGATAAAAGATTGGAAGTCTAAAATATTGCTACTTGGTAAAAGCTAGTTGTAACCTGACAGCTTGGTTGATAAGATGAATTTTAAATGATATAATAAAAATATGTAAGTTTTTAAAAACATGTTTTATTAATTACTAAAAAGTAAAAATAATTTTTGGAATTATATCAGAGAATCTGTAAATTTGTATGTGCACACAATAACTCAAAACTGCCTCTGTTATGTGAAGAAAATTTTGTATATGGTCTTTATATCAAACTTTTAGGGCTGTATTAAATTTTAATCGGCCAACGGAAAAATATATTGTTCCTTAAAACACACTCGATTATCTTCACAGTACTGTCTAGATCAACTCTAAAACGAGTCATATTGTGGAACAACATGAAAAAGTCGAGTGCAGGGTACTCCCAAACAAATGAGCGTTCATGCGTTCCTTTCTTGTGTGTGCAAGATGCCTTTTCGTATTAAACAATTTATGCTCCAGAACTTTATAATTTTCTTTATTCTCGTATCTCTTACCATTTTCGAGATAAGGGCTAATTTCGAATTTTGTCGAAAGGTGGCGATGTAAGGGATCTCATCACGTAGCACACAGCCACTTTCCTATATCTAGATACAACTTTCATGACTGAAGTTATCCCCGTTCAGAAGCTAAGGGTGCGGTATAAACGCAGGACTTTAGTAGGTGCCCTGTATAATAATAAATTTCAAATTATCGTTCAAATTCTTAAGATTTTCTTTACTTTTTTCAAATCTGGATAATTTACTCACAAGTCAACAAACCTGGCAAACTTTGCATTTCAGCATTTAAAATGTGTTGAAAATTTTGTAATTATCTTCTGCCACTTTGTTTAAAATTATTTTTAATTTTAAATTATATATCTTAACGTAGGACTACGTTCCTCCCATTGGGGTTTCAGAAAGGAATTTGATTCACACACCAAAACGCCACGAAAAACGTTGTATGGGAGACCCTTTATATCTCGGTAGCTACATATGTTAAAAACATAACTAATGTCTTATTTTAGAGATAAAGGGTAACAACAGAAGTTACAAAAAAAAATAATTGAAAATACGAATTGTAGTTCAGCGACTACTGAGTCGCAAAGTTGGGCAAAAATACGCATGAATTAGTGACATGATCCTCTATATCTCGGTAACTACATATGTTAAAAACATAACTAATGTCTTATTTTTGAGATAAAGGGGAACGACAGAAGTTATAAAAAAATTACTTAAACTTAAAAACTTACGAGAAACTTCGAGAACAAAAGAGTCAAGCGAGTAAAGTAGTCCTACGCCTGTAACATAAGCGGCTGTTTGAAAAGACAGCCTTCATTTTTTTTTAACGTGAGATACTGACACCAACTCCTCTCCTGAAGATGACACAGAATTAAACATTTTGTTATTTCAGTTTGTTGTAATATTCGTTACTTAGAAACTACTTATACTTACATTAAAATTATCTGATTTTGGAAGGCAAAGGGGGCACCGAAGCTTGCATTGCCTAAGGCCCCCTATAAAGCTTAACCCGGCACTGTAGTTTTAAAACTATGATAATTCGATTCATGAACCATACTCGGACATAACAGTTAAAGGATTGATAAGCAAAGTTCTCAAAACTTTTGAATAAGGGAAATATATTACCGTCTCAAACATTTATATTTGTTCCTTAAAGAATGGGAATAAAGTAGGTCGAGGCGATATTTTTTTTATTTTCGTAAAATGGTTTAAATAAAGAAAGAAAGATTTCCTGCTTAAAATATTCAAGTAGGTCAGAAGATGTAAGATTGTTTTTTTACTTTCACAATTTTTTGTCATATCCATAGTTCAGAATACTGAGACATTCTCCTGAGGCGCATTCCTGATACAATACGCAATTTCCCAAATAAATTACGCTTGAAAAGTTCTTGAGACGCAAGACGTGCTTTCGGTTTCCACTACATTGTTGTGGAGATATTTTTTCCCAAAGTATGGTTCGATTTTGATCTGGAAAAGTCAAAATTGTGTTAGTGAAATCTACAGAGCACTTTGGTAATAGTGCTATTGCTCAGTTTGGTTCAGGTGGTTGTAACGAACAGAAACAGAGAAATTCTTAAGAAATCCATAGTTGCAACCTCACGTATGCGTGAGTGGACTGAGAAATATAGTATTTTCTCTCCCGTCTGGAAAACAACTAAGAGAAATGTGCAGCTTTAAAGGGGTGTTAATAAATAATTGTCATCTACTGTATTGTATATTTTAAAAATTTATTACAGAAAAAGGAAGTGGAAAAATAAAAATATTGTTCTCATATTAACTTTCCAGCGGGAGCGCGTTTGCAAAAGATACTTGAATTGTGTTTCGTATTACATATTTGTATCGTTATTTTATATGTAAGTGCAATTTTATTTATAAAATCTTTGTTTACTGTTAGGCTAATAAATACTGATAACATAAATAAAAGCTGCATTTATTTCTGTAAAATAACACGATATATATATATATGTAATACGATGCACGATATGTCGTAAAATTTGCATAAGTGCTCCCGCTGGAAAGTTAAGATAATTTTTTTAATGTACAATTTAATTGCAATGAATATAAACGATTGAGTGCTTTGTCAAAGAAAATTATTCCTCGTCTTATTATAGAATTTTTTATAATTAAGCCGTGTAGTCGAGAATTGTATTTTGTAAATGAAAATATTTTCAAAGAAAGATCCAGTTGCCAATGCGGAAAACGCTTTGTGGTATAGTACTATTATACCCAGTTAAATAGTCCTGAATATATTCAGTGCATTTAAAAATAATTTATTGGTTAGAAAACAATTTACTTTTAAAAACTAGCATCCAACTTTCTACGCATTACTTGTAAATGCAATGGACCTTATGCATGTGACGTCACATACTCCGACACGTGACCTGCCGGCGGCAGCCATTGGTCAGTCTTAAACAGCTCTCTCAGAACTGCTTTTATTTCTGAGTCACTTATAGGCCGATCGTTTTGTTTATTCCTCCACAGCTGTTTTTCTATACTCTCGAACCCAAACTGTGCATAAGGTCCATTGTTAAATCCCGCTCTTTCTATACATCTAAGATGTATAGAAATGGATAGATGTACCTATTTTGTCAGTTACCAGTGTTATTGTCAAATAACTTGCTTAATGCCATTTCAGCTGTCGATGACTGTATTTCTGCCAAAAATATTATAACTATAGTTAATTTTAATGCAAAAATATCTGAGAGATATTGGTAATTTTATCGCTATCGTTTTCATAATCATCAGTGGACAAAAAAATGAGCATTTGATTTATTAAAATAATATTCATGGAAATATTTGTTTAGAACAAAATGAAAAATTAAAATAGGATGGAGTAATCTGGCTTTGCACTTTTTCAAAAGTCTCGAAAAGAAAAGATTCAAATTCTCTGCATTGTTATTTCTGGTTGCAGCTGCATCTGCGAGTATCTTAATATTTAATTTTAATATTTTTATTTTTCTTATACTATTTTGGTCTTAGATTTGTAATTTTTGTATTTTGATTCCATTTTTCCGAATTTTTTTTCGCATTTTTACTTTAATTTAGTTTAATTTCTCTTGTTAATTCTTAGTATTTGGAAATATTTTAGATATATTTCATTAAATTCGAAAACAACACTTAAAATGGTTCCTAAGGACTGCTTCATTATTGATGATTTGAAACAAATGTTTCTTTACCGTACATTTCAAACAAGTTTAAACAGGCAGACGCAATCTGTGGTTTGATACGAACCTTTTTCCAAAAAACGTTTCGAATAAATTAAATTTACTTCAGCGTGAAATAAGGGATTTTGTTGCATACACAGAATCCTGCATCATATATTTAAATTGATTTCTTCTTCAAACTAGGACGATAAAATTTGTGAATTCTTTTAGTTAAAATTTATTTATTAAAAACAATTGATGTTTGAACGTTAGTACACTAGTATACATATTCCTCGTCTTTAGATAACAAGTTGGATAGGTAAAGCATGTTTTAGAAACTCAAAACAGAAGACATATTTAAAATATTTGTCATGATATTTTAATTATATTAGAAATTCATTCCATAGATTTTCAGACATAATACATTCAAATTGCCTATACGACCTAATTTATATATAAGGTGCATTTACATTTCATTTCAGATTCAAGTTCCAAAATAAGATATTACACATAAAATATTTATAAGTTTCAAGTTTTAAATTCATGATTCTATTCTCATATAGTGAGGTTAGGGAGAATTGTAAATATATGCCAGAATAATACGATTGTCTCTTGCAGTAATGATATTTTGCAAGAAATTTAGCATCAGTATACCTAAAGGGTTTGTAAATTCAATTTTTAAAGTAAGTAATTTATTTGCACTTAACTAAAATGTAGGATGAAGTGTAATATTAAAAAGAAATATTTAAAACCTTAATAAATGGGCACAATGCAAAAGACGTCTTTCTCTAAGAAATTAATATGAAGTTTTCAAGAATTGATAATCGATGTACGGTATCTAAATTTTAAAGTTTTATAAAATAAAATAAATTTTAGCAATATTATTCTTTAAAAACTGTTTTCAAAGAATTTCAGAGTTATTTGAATCTTCGAAAAGAACTATGAAAATTACATTTTTTGAGACTTTGGCTTAAAGAAAAGACTTTTTGAACTAACCTAAAACTGAATGTTCGAGGAGAAGTTTTAACATATGTTAAACATTTTCAATCCTTTTTAAATTGGAGACAAGATAATTGAAGATTGCAAAAATTTGATCGAAAACTTTTGAAAGATCCTATGACAACAGTCGATTTTAATTAAAAACATTTTATGTTTAAGTGCTTTTGTAATAGTTATTTTGACTGATAGTAGGTACTGGTAATCCCAGCAGTACAATTTTCATCATGACCTTTATTTTTTGAAAATATATTCTTTTATTCACGATTCCTAATCATAAAAGCAGAGCAAGAAACCAAATATATTTCTTATTCTCCAAATATCAGTGTTGCATTCCGACACCCTATGATGTTTCAGTTATTGGAGGAAATGGAACATGATGGTATACCAGTTCTAAATGAATAAAATATGATTTCTGGTACGATGCAACATTCCAATAAAACTGTTTGTTGTTTATTTCATAGCGAAATAATAATATACGAGTAGTTCTATTTCCGAACAGCAGAAGATATTGGAACTCGAAGTAAACACTTTGCTTGAATAATCTGTTCCTGTCTCAGAAATTTCGCAATATAAATGTGAAAACAAGCTGCATCAGAACGACATTTTTCCCCCTTGAATATGGTGGGTGTACTTTGATAAACATAAAAACATATTCATATATACATTTGATACATATACATTTGATAAATATACATTTTGTATATTTATCAAAGCCTTTGATACATATTAGTGTTCCTAACATGAATTCATTTTAAGTCTAAAAATTTCGCTATGAAAATTGTAGTAAAAAGAAATTGTTACATGTTACATCTTCATTTATAAAAAAAAATGCGAGTGATAGTAATAGATTTCTTATTTTTTTAAATCTATATTATACGAATCTCTTCGTCTGAAATTCAATGAAAAATACGAAGCGAATATTTCGATGAGTTTTGCTCAAAGTATCTACTTAGATGTCCATAAATTCGAATATGCGGGATCAAAGCAGATATTTGGTTATGTGATTCAGGAAGAATATAAAGATGTGGAATCTTCAAAACTTGTAAATTTTAATGAAAATTCTTCTGAATGGTGAAATATGTTTTTCCTTTGTTTCGTTGGTTTTGAGGATATAAGGAAATCACCTTAATTCCTTTATTCTATTTAATACGTATGTGCCTAACAATGTATGGGAAATCAGGATTCAAACAAAAACCCTTGGAAAAGTATGAGAGATTTTTTTATCTTATTATTTAATTTTTCTAGGGTCATTTTATAAATCTTACAGATGCTAAAAAATGGGGAACACATTTTCAGCAAAGTTTAACTGAAAGCTCTAATTGATAACAATGCATATAAAAATACAAGAAATGGAAAAAGTAAGGGTTTTTTTGTTACATGAACAGACCAATCCTGAACTATGTGTTGTTAAAAGTAGGCAAGTATTTTAACATTTGAATTTGTATTGACTCTGCCCACTCGAATACTTGGCATTGTAAGTACATCTCATGAAACTCATCCATCCTTAAGTTACACTTGTGACATTTTACAATAAAACTGACATTTGTAATTTTGCTTACACATTTTACAAAAAAACCTTAATAATTTTATAAATTGCCGGAAACACACGTATCATTTTTTTCATTAATTTTCAGATAAGCTGTTAAACTTTGCTGCAGCTTTCAAAAATAATTATTGAATAATGTCCCGAATATTGTACTTATGACAGAGAATTGAAGATACAAAAAAACGTTTTTCGAAAAAAAATTCATTTAATTCTATTCTTAATTTGCACTCATCAGACATCCAATGCCGCTGCTCTTTATCCACAAAGGCCGGTTTCGGAGATTTTGAAGAGAACTAAAAGGATCTCTTGGCGGTCGCCGACAATTAAAACCAATTCATTTTAAGATCCATTTTGTAGTGAGCATGGATTTACCTGCGATTATCCTTAGACTGCGCTGCTTCTTTTGCGTTATAGTTATTTCTTTACTGCATGCAATGCGTGACAGGCGCCTCAGTTCCCTTGATACCACTTCACGCAAGTCGAATCCGATTGGTTAGTGAGCTCACATGACCTTTTGATTGAGCATGCGCACGCGATGCCTGTGGCATCTGAAGTGGGTACCAGGCAATTTTTTTAGCTTCAAGAAATATCAGCGTCTTAGCTTTCAGAAAAGCGGGAACCTTGTAGCTTCGCTTTTTCATTGAAAATGTAAAGCATCATAAGCTTGTAATTGAAAAAAAGCACACATTCAAAATTAAAAAAGTTACTGGAATATTGGTGAAAATTCATGTGAAAGATGGAATGATCCGATTAGCCAATCAGATTCGACTTGCGTAAAGTGGTATCATGAGATTGAGCCGCTTTGCAATGACAGTCGGTCATCTGGCTCATCTTTCGTTCTCAAACGATTTACGTCCACTATTCTGTTTTCTGTTCAAAGATTTCTGTCTCAGCTACCATTCCCTGAAGACTCGAGCCACTGTTGCGGGATAAAAGCCAAAAAGATTAGCAGTTTTTGAGATAACTGGAACCGGCTTTTCTGGCGCCCAGTGGCGGATTTTGACGATTTGAGACCCAAGGCGCAAAATTATTTTGAGGCCCCCCCCTTAAAAAAACTCTATTGATGATATAAATGTGTAACTTAAAATAACTTACTTATGCTTTTAATTCTAGGTCTATGTTTATCTTCGTCATTCAGTTTGAAGCTATTTCTTGAATTGTTATTTATCTAATTTCTAACATTTATTTTACCTCATTTTTACAAAGAATATACACTATCTGATCAAAAGTATCCGGACACTTTCGGATTTTCACATTTTTTATAATTTCTCCGGAAAGGCTAAACCGACTGTCCTTGAACTTCTACCATTTCAAGAATGGACTCTAACTCACATTTAACAGTGAAGATTCGGTCACGAAGGCAATAACTGGAGGCACCAAAAAGGGATGAAGGCGAAAATGAAGTTTGACCCATCCTGTTTCACAGAAAGCTGATAATACGATGCAACTTTCATCAATGATTATACATGGTATGCATAATGTTTACATGCATTTTCGTAAACACATCACAAATATTCGGGAAGATATAAAGATTTTCTTAAAAAATTCCAAATTTCCCCGCTTGTTTTTTGCTTATAGCATGCAGAGTTTTCCACCAAATTATACGAAACTTACAGAAAAAGTGGCAATATGTTAGGGAGGCATTGTGTAAAAATTTGGAATAAATACTTTTAATATTAGAGAAAATATGAGTATTTATAGTAAATAAATTTTTACTGCGCATATGCGAGATATAACGTCATTTTTTTTCACAGCTTCAAAGCCAGACATGTAGGACAACTTATATAAAAATTCCAGTCGAATATTATTAAGATTTAGAAAGATATCGGCACTGCAGTGAACAGAATTTCTGCTTCTTTTTAAGAGAAACAAAATGATTAGGGTTTATCCACAAACTAATATTTTTTATTTCGGTCACGATGGCATTTAGAGGACTGAGCAGAAATTGATGAAGGAAAAAATTCTGGGCTACCCCGTTCTACAGAGAGCTGATAATGATTTACAAATTTCATCGGTGGTTTCGTTTAATAAGTACATTGCTTACATGCATTGTCGTAAAAGTAACAAGTATATTCTGGAAGATATAAAGGTTTTCTTAAAAATTCCTAAATTTTCCAGCATGTGTTTCTGCTTATAACATGCAGAGTTTTCCATCAAATAATGCAAAACATACAGAATACTTGGCAATGTGTTACAGAAGTGTTCCATTAAAATTTGAAGTTGATACTATGAATATTAGAGTAAATATTAGTATCTGCAGTAAATAGATTTTTACTGCACATGCGCGAGACATAGCGTAAAGTTTCTTTCAAAACTTCAAAGCCAGATATATAGGGCAACTTATATGAAAATTCCAGTTGAATACCGTTAAAATTCAGAAAGATAACTGCATTGCAGTGGTGTGAATATAACTTGCACTCTAAGAGAAGCAAAACGATGAGGGTTTTTCCACAAATGATACTTTAAAAAAATTTGAATCTTCCAATAGTTATCGACGAACTACAACTACGTAATGTATTTATTAAGTGACTTACTTCCACCAATGTTCCGTTCGGCTGCTTTCGTCACTCATTAATTTTTTGAAAGCAAAAAGGGGGAAACTTTTCAGTGAGGAGAGAATTATACTAGAAACAAGACTGCAACGTCGTAAATTCGCCGTCGGCTTAGCACTGCGATGTTCCTAGCATAGATTTTGAAGCCCCCTAGCGTCTCGAGGCACGAGGCGGCCACCTCTAACGACTGTGCGGAAATCCGCCACTGCTGACGCCTGCAATCATGCCGTGTCTTGTTCTCCATAAAATGGCGAAGTGAAAAGTTTACTTGTACTTAGAGAAAAGCCTTAAAACGATAAATTCGGTTTATAATGTCAGTGCATGTGCTGCAGGAAAGAGTCGAAGTTTGATTAAATTGTGTCCCTAATACGTTGGTCATTCAATATATATATATATATATATATATATATATATATATGACGCCACTTCATGCAGTATTCCAGGCAGTGTCTAAAATTATTCTGATTCTTTGCAATCGGTTTAGGTGGACATGAAGTTATGAAATTAAAATATATATATATTCTTTTCCTATTTTTCCTATTGTGTGTGTGTGTGTGCGCTCGCGTGTGTGTGATATTTTATAAAAAAATATTATTCATACAAGTCTTTTTCCTTCTGCTGATTGTGGCATAATAATTATTATTTGCTTTTATTTCATTATTTTTTGAAAATAAAATATATAGTTTCGCGCATACATCAGAAAATGAAGTATTTTTCAAAATTTAATTACCGATAAGTGCAATGAATCCATTCAAATTTGATATTTGCTCTCGTTTAATGTAATTTGCTGAATAGTGCGCAAGAAAGGGTGTTCAAGTGTTAAGTTTCAATGTTTAATTATAAAAAAATTCAGAATTCCATTTCTTATTAAATCTAAAAATCCTTCTGGAAAATATACCTACAGCCTTTCGTGTAATTAATTTCAGAACCATTTTTTTCGTTAACTTTTGCTTGAAGTCTGAATACTTATCCATCCTGATGGCTATAATATCCGTATCCCGCCTTTATAAAGCTCAGTAGACAGTAAAATAACTGGCCAAATTGTTTGAATAACTACAGTTTCAGCTGGAAGCTCAAAAACTAATCATTAAATATTTTTCAATTGTGATGGTGATCCGATTTATATAATTTTTTATTATCATTTGTTTTCATCCATTTTTTAATCCATTTCTGTACAGAAAAAGTGCAATATTATGAAATTTCTGAATCAATTCGTTACACCTTAAGTTTTCTCAATAGGGCTAAATTATGTCAATCGCGATGAAAATTTTTTAAATCTTAACCATTCTAAACTTTCTTCGTAAAAAAAATCGTTTATTTGGAAACATATAGGGTGAGGCGGGGAAATTGGGAACAAGTAGTAATTGGGAACGGTGACTACAGATAGCACTGGCGAGGCCCTAGCGAACTATAAAGAATGTGCTTTGGTGAAGACACTCTAGAGGAAGAAGAAAAATACTTTCATACTTTTTTAAACGTTTACGTTTGTAACCTTTAATTGCAACCGTGATCAGAAATGTGGTGTTGTCAGGGTACCTAAATATAAGTGGCGTGGTGGTGGTTTAAAAGAGATTTTGATTTAAACCAAAGATTTATCGGTTAAAGTTAGTGGCCAAGGAATCATGAATGCGCTGTGTATTGAAATTTTCTGCAATAAACTCCAGGTTTATCATTTTAATCAATGAGCACATTCAGATCAAGCAAAATTCCCTTGAAGTCAGTGTGCCTTGAGATAAAATAAATGGCAGACACATGGATAGAAATAAAATAACATATTTATTTAAAATCTAGAATTGTATTGAATTGCATATCTTGACTAATATATGACACTACAAATTGCAAAACATAGTCAATATATTTTTATATGGAGAGGCCCCTTCCACTTGTAATCATTTACTTATTAAATAAAGACAAACACTTCAATAATAGGACATATGTTGTGATATACGCTAGTACACATTGCTTTTAGTTATTCTTTAAATTTACCAATTTTATTTGTTAACAAATCTTTGCACATTTAGTAAAATTTAAATCATGTATTATTACTCAGCTTAAAATCATTTCTCTTAGATTTTTACACAATTACATTAAAGTTCTTGACTATCCATACTCTACATTTACATGCGAATTTATTCTGGCAAAGATAAAAAAGTTATCAGGATAATCTCTTTAATAACATCACAAACTATGGGATTCACTTCTGGATTCAACTTTTAAATTTCAAAAATTTAACTTTTACTTAACTGTCAGTTAGGTGTAGCTGGTTGTTACTGGCTTGGCGACACTCCATGGGAAATTAAACTGGCTTTAGATGGACATCAATAATGGATTTACTGGAACAGCCGTATTGTTTCTGGCAGCTTGGACATCTTCAAACAGGGGGGAGGCGATTTTTGCTCCAAGCAGGTGTCAGCAGCATGACCCGTCCTCAGGTGACTTAGGTTAAAAACACTGATGTGATGTACATGGCCCTGCTATGATGAGTGACTGGATAAGATGGTCAGGGCTCAGGAGTTGTGTACGAATCTTGGGCATCAGAACATCTGCAGCTGGGTCGCTGGCAATCAATAGGCGCGCTACGCTTGAGAAACAGACGCACACATGTAGTTGGAGATTTTGTGGAACTGCCGGAAGGCTAGCTTTCGCACACTCGGAAGGAAAATGATTTTCCGATCCTTGTTAGGCCTAACACGCCTGCTAATCATGATAAACGACGCAACGGCCAGTACCGCCTGTTTAGCAAAGTTCTTTGGCAGCAATATCTCACATCAATTGGTGGTGAACTTCCATATCGCTTCTTTCTACCAAAAAAATCATATCTTCTTCTCTTTTTCTTTCCAGCCAAAAATCTGTGTCTCCAAAGTCTCTCTCAAAAAAATCCCCTGTGTTTCCACCATGCACCAGCCATTTTGAATCCCCCGGGGAGGATCGCTAAGCAACGCCAAACCGCCAAATTTTTAAAACGGGCAAAGGCACTGTTATAATTAAAACATTTCTATCCAAGGAAGCCAACCTCGCCAAGTCGAATCTGAATGGGTAGAGCAAGCAGAAGCTGCTCAGATCTTACCCAATCAGAACGAGGCAGCCTTAGTCGCTGACCAAAGAGCGGGTTTCAAATTTAATTGGGAAGAAAGGCGATTTAAGAGATTTAGTGTTTCCAACCTGTCACAGCGGACAGGAAGAGAGGCGTGTCAGCTCCATCTGGTCAACATCTTGCTTGACCCGTTTTCCGCTGGACAAAAGAAGCGACATCCTCTCTGAAATGACAACAGGCAAAGAAATCTATGTATCGTTTCTCCGACAAAGCGCGTAGGATTGTATTCCCACCGAGTTTGTCGGTTCGAAAATTTGCTTACACGTGCATTGATGGAGGGGGGAGGGGGAGAAAGGATGCAGCTGCTATCTGTTTCTGCTGTTACTTGCAGGTGTGTTGTAGAACAACAAGAAACTAAGGAATGGAGGCTTTTAAATTTAACTGAGAAAATTACACAAACAATTATACGTACTTTTGAATTAATAAAGAATGTGCATTAAGCAATTTAAATCAAACAAAGTGAATTAATCAATTATTACCTTTAAAATGAAACCAAACATGAATTAAATATATTGAATTCACAATAGAAAAAATTGATAGAATAAATAAAACATGGAGATATCAGAATTTGAATCTGTCAAGCAGAATTTGTACCTTTATAGAAATATATATATATATAAAACATTGTTATTTAAACATGACAGAAAAGTGAAATCCAAATGTCTTAAGTTTCATTTTTCGTTCTCTACGCCGGTTATATACAAGCTAAATTTATATATTTCTTAGATCTGTAGGAAATAAATATTACGAGGAAACTTCAATATTTGTTTTTGGATTTCATCTTGAGGAACAGGTTAATGTTCTTAACTACCCCTGACAATCTTTACTGCGGGGTAATTGGGCGCACTCTTCTAATTCTCTCTAACCGGGAGTCAGTTAAAAGCTATACTCCCAGATCGTATCTTTGAAGTAGATTGTAGAAAAGAATTATCTGGCTTTCAGGTAATGTAAATGTTGAAGAAAAATAAGTATAATAATAAATAGAACGTTAAATTTCAAGTGGAAAATCTATTTTTCTACTACTAAATTGAACTATTTGTTTCTAATAATGACTATGTGTGATTTTCTTACCTATTTCCTCCCAATGCGTCATAATATTCAGTTTCTATAAAGATTCACTTTTCCGAAAAAATTTAAGTTAGAATGTTTATAAATTACACCACTTTAAAGGTACTATATTAGTTATAATAGTTTATGCGTAATATTCCATGAAATAGAAGATATTTTGCTGAAAACATTCAAAAAACAGTAATTTGTGATAATTGGGAAAAGGCAGTTCAATGCATTTTAAGGCAGTATGCAGTAGTTTCTAATCATTTAAAATATATTCTCTTCAAATTAATTCGTTAATGTGATCAGAAGCTGAAATATTTTTCCCAATACCCATAGTCTCTGAGGTAATTGGGAACACTTCGGGGCAAAATTAGAAAGCTCCTAAAAGTGAGGTAGGTTACTTAATACATTATTTTTGAAAGGAGGAATTGCCTAATGAACCCTACAAAATATATTTATGCACTCACAAAAAATATAAACATTTTCTCCATCGCATTCTATACTTTTAAAGACAAAAAATCCCTTTTCGGCAAGCTTGAAGGCAAAGGTAAATTCCTTTACGTTAATGTTACAAAAGTAATGAAATATTACATATTGATCAATACAGACATAGTCAATTACTTTATTGTTTCTATACATTGCAATATTTACTCTGTGATTCTGTTTCCATGACATTTAATTTTTAACTATATCAAGATTTTATCATTCCATTTTTCATTCCAAAAAGTTATGATGGATTTTTCGGTCAGTACATTGGTCAATTTTTTTTCATATCTCAACACATAATCATTCAACAGGTAGGAGTCATAAAGAAATAAACATCTCAGCAGTGCAAATATCTTCTAGATAACATTAAGCCAGCCTATCTGAAACAGTAACAAGAAATTGACTCTTGACACGAATGAAGAAAGACTCTAGATTTAAAAATTAATTTATTTAACCTAGGTTACAATATAATTGTGCGAACATTACTTTGTCATATGGTAAAACCACATGACATGATTCACTTAAACACTACTAAAATGGGCTCATTTAGAGAAATCCCTGGTTACAGAGATAATAGTCACTAAATTCTTAACACAGAAGAAAATAAAAATTATTAAACATTGTGAGTGGCAAATTGAATACGTGTTTTTAAAGCATGGGATATGAATGCAGCCACTTTGAACAGCAAATTTAAATTTCCATCCAAATTTAAATTTCCATGAAACACTTAAATACTACTAAAGGAGCCTTCCTATAAGGAATCTACCTAAAAATGACAGAGTCTGCAAAATTCGTCCCCAATCACTCCAACCGACCCTACCTAACTAAAAATATTTTTTCAAGAAAATTCGATCGGTTATTATAGTAATGAAGGTATTAGTATCATTAAATGCTTAAATGCAAAATGTTAAATTAAAGCAGAACTATTTTTAACAATTCCTACACAAAATCAGAGCTGAGAACTATAAGTTTTGATATTTTGTACCGTAAATCAAATTTCTCGTAAGATGACACAGAAAAACAAAGAAACAAGTGAAATTGTAGTATGTGAACGAATGAGTAACAAGCGATATTCTTTCCTCCTTTATTTGAAATTAATTTCTGTGCACGCCCATATTTAAATGCAATTTCCTTAATTTGCATGTGTGCTTTTAATACTCAGAGCAATACTATATATAAATATATATTTTTTAATTTCCTAAAACATATGTATTTTAATTGTGCTTATCTAAGAGAAATAGTGATAGAAAATTTTAGGATCCTGAAGTCATACATATCTGATATCACATGAATCGATATAGTTAGAGCATAAATGGGACAAAAAAATTTTAAATAATATTAATTTATTCTCTTTTCCATGTTGTTTTCCCTTATCCTCTCTGTCATATATTTTGTTTCTAAGTTTAAGAAATTATCAACAAAAATAATCTCATTGAATGAAAAAAATCGAGTCCCAGGAAAACTATTTCCAGCCTCATAAGTACCATTCCAAAGTCAAGAACTTCCGAAGAAAATGTAAAACAGAAATATAAAATTTTTACGTGCCCAATCCAACGCATGCACAGAGGAGATCTTAGAAATACGATTTTCCTCACAAAAGCGAAACCACGGCAGTTCTCATAGGGAATTAGGCACTTACCCACGGCCTGAGCTTGGCTCCATCAGCGTCTCCTGTGTCGCTTTAAGCGTGATCGAAAATGTGTTTAGGCGCTTCAACCGACACTAAGAATGTCATTGCCACTCGTAAATTGCGCAAAAACAGAGTTTTACGACCTCCCCGGTCGTTTGTGACGGCTCGGGTTGCCCAACTTTTTAAATCTTCCCTTGGAAAAAGCAAAGATCACGTGCCTCAGGATCAATTCTGGAAAATCCCTTAGGTCTCTTTTCTGGCCTCCGAAGCTAAATAAAACGGATTTTCTTTTCGGCTGGCTTTTCTTTTCTCTTTCCTGCCTTTTCTATTTCCTCCTGGTCTTCTGTTGTTTCTGCTGATGGTCAGCTGGAGGACGTCGTTAAGAGAAGGGCAATAAAAGAAGGTTGCTCAAGTCAGAAGCACCTTTGGTCAATCACAGACTACTGTTTCGGCTTTTTTCTTATTCAAAGATTCGTTACCCTCCGGGGTGATAGAATCTGGCTCATTGTCTGGATTTGATTTTCTGAGGCTCAGTGGAATCGTCTTAAGAGTACATCTGAATGTATAAAAGTGTAATAAAAAATTAACTGTTAAAATCAATGGTTCTTATCTTTTCAGGATTTTGGGTCCAACTCTCCTAATAGCTTATATAATGCACCTCTCTCAATGAATTTTAGAAAGTAGTTCCCAGCTTTTTTAATACATAAGAGAATTCCAAATTAACACCAAAACACATTTTGTGGCAACAATTTATTTAATACATTTTTTTTATATATTTTCAAGGATGACCTTTTATCCTCGTATCAATAGAATATGTTTGTAATTATTGTGGTCTCAATAGTTAGTTATTTTTTTCGTTGTTTTATATAGTCCTTTCTTTTTCTCGATTTGTTTGTGCTTCTCATTCTGTTATTTCTGCCGATTCACTGCTCAAAATATTGGAGAAGTTGTAATACACACATCAACAGATTACAAAAGATATAAATGTGGAAATTTCTCATCTTTTCATGCTGAAAAAGGGAAATTTTGCAGGAGTGTGGGACTGGAAAGATAACATATTAATTGAAATTTCTATGGAACATTATTTAATATGAGACATTGCTATTAATGTTTTAAAGTATCAAAAGACGTTTTCAGATAGAAACAGATATCTTAGAATCACGGAGAAGTGGCAGAGAAGTAGCTAAATTAAAAGTTACATCATTTTAAAAGTCACCTGATTAAGGTAAAAAACATATTTAATTAAAATTTTAAATTTGTCTTTTAATCTTTGGTAGAAATATGTTCCATTGTTTATTATTTTATTTACGACAAAGTGAGATTATTAAGCATGCTAAGTTTAAGACTAAAAAAGTATTTTTCTTCCTTCTTCAATCATTTTTTCCCATAAACAAAAAGATTCGTTTTCTCAAATGGGAATTATTTCTCTCGTTTGGAATAAATTCACAAGGAAAAACAAGTTTAAATTCTTTATTACAAATCCAAGAACTGCGAAAGCCTAAATAATGATGACTAATTTTAAGATAAAATTTTTACTGTTTTCGTTTTAGTTAGTCACTCAAAACGTAGCAAACTGTTGTTTCACAGATAAATACCAGTTCTACCTTTAGCATGTTTTTCATAAACGCCAGATAATTTCCTTCAATTTTAAAGATTTTTCTGAGGTAGAAAATAAATTTTAAATTTCTGATATTTCTTCACTAAAGGACACTGATAAAATAGGAACTATTTTTTTAAAAATATGCCACGCTGGTTTTAAAAAAATATGAGATAATTTTTATTAAATTAATGAAGCGCATATATAATAAAGTAAAAATGTTTTCAAACCATCATATTGTAAGAATTTTAAAGGTGCCATATTATCTCTATATTAACGGAATGTATATTTTCTTTTCTTTTGTTTCTATTATTAATCTGTTCGACGTTCGTATTTCCATAATCTTCATTCTTTTATTTATTGCCCCTTCCCATCTAAGGTACAGTGGTACCTCCGAAAAGCGGATAGTCACGGGACTAAAAGTTTTGTCCGTTTTTAGGAGGTGTCCGCTATTGGGGAGGACAAACTTTTTATAAAAAAAGTTTTTTCACTTCTCTTTGATATATGAAACATATATTTTTATCTTGCTTGTTAGAATAATTTTGAAATGTTTGCCAAAATAATTGAAAATTTTTCAAAAATACCTGTCCGCTATCCAGAGGGAATAACATGGATTGTCCTATATAGAAGGACTGGGACTCGTAAAAATGTCCGTTAATTAGAGGTGTCCGCTATTCGGGAGTGTCCGTTAAGGGAGGTACCACTGTATATTGTTAAAAAATGTTGAAAATTTTAGATCTTTTTTTAAAATTATGATGTTTTTCGTTTCAAAAATCCATTTAATATTTGATAGAAATGCAGACCCATTTATAAGTTAATAAAAAAATTTGCTAAATTTCATGATGTTTTCTTCACAGTGAGATAATAAAAAAAGAATTGATAGAACTGAACAGATTCAACTAGAATAGAAAATGCACTCTTTCCTTTCATAGTTTTCTCTCATATTCATAGTTCAGTGCACAGTTCTCAGAGATTTTTTTGATCCGGTACTCAATTTCACCAAAAAAATTATGCTTCAAAAAGTCTAGAGGCACGCAACGTGTTTTTGGAATATATCGTATTGCTGCGTTACTTTCTTCCCATCTTTTCAAGCATAATTCGATTTCGATCTTGCGGAGCCAAAATTATGTTAGCAAAATATTCAGTGCATTTGGGTACTAGTGCTATTGTTCATTTTGGATCAGGTGGCTGGAACGAACAATAAACAAAGAAATACCTTCGAAATCCATATTCATGAGCAACACGAATGCATGTGTTATCTCACTCAAGTATTTTTCTTCCTGTTTGAAAACAACTAAATGAAATGTGCAAAGTTCTTGAGTAGTAATTTTTTAGTTTGGATGTGGAATAATATGCAACAGACAGTTCAGAATTTTAAATAAGAAAATATAAAATTTATGTCACTGGTTCTCAAACTTTCATCACATGAGGCTCAAATCTCCGTACGAATTTTAACCCCACCCTTTTCTAATCATTTTTTGAGATTGATTTCCTTCTTATTAAATTTTGGATAATATTAAAATACGTTCATTACTACTTTTATACAGTTTGCCCACTAAAGTTATTTACGCCCCACTTTTATTTCAGAACGACTGCAGCTATAGTCATAAATATGGTGTCTAGGTATAGTAAAGTTGCTATGAGCTACACCATGAAACCATTTTGAAGATATAATAATAAATTATATTTGCCTATATTAAAAATAAATTAACAGCAAATAACAACATGGAAATTAGGCATAGCATATTTAATCGTTTGAAATATTTCCCACTGTGAGTTTATGATTGCTTAGAGTAATTTTAATAATTTTTTCTAACTAGAATATGAATTCATGTATTGATATCCTAATTTTTCTTTGATAAATCGCATTCTTCAGACTATAAAAAAACTTTATTAGGCTCTATATTTGTGTACAGGCCCACAAAATCTAACGGTCAGCTCTAATCAGAAGTATCACGAAAAGTTTTTGGAAGTCTAGAGGCGACGTTATTACCCGCAATGTCCGAAATTTCCTATAAATCATACTTCCAAGTATCATTTGGTGAGAAGAAAGAGTATAATTCCATGCTAGAGAAATTTAAGAGACATAACGATGTCTTAATCGCTAAAGTGTTTCCTTAAAAGGTCTGGTAATTTTTTTATTATTATTATTTTCTGCATTCTTTCCATTCGTTCTTAAGTAACAAATAATATTGTAATTTTGGAGTTTAGTTTTGCATTCTGTTACAATAAACAAAGAAAATAAATTAAGCTGATATATTTTTAGACCTAAATAACTTTTTTTATGCATATACATCGATACGTTGTAATTCAAGGGAAGAAGATGTATGAAAATTATATTGAGGTTTAGGAACTAAAAACACATATGTTTATCAACATTGGAGGGAACGTGCCACCGGGGCCGATTTTGATAAATTGAATTTTATTACTCTTAAGAAGATCAGTACTTAGCAGTTAATGCTAAAATTAACAGATAAAAAGAAATTTAAAAAATTTTCAAAAGCAGTCGATTTTCAAGACCTATGCGCGAGCGGAAGATATCTATCAATTTCCTTACTTTTTTTCCTCGTTTAATTTCTCACCCATTCGCAACTTTTCCGAGGTATAGCGACATGAAAAAAAATGTGATATTTTTTCGGCCTACCCTAACGGGCATGGGACAACACTCAGACAGACTGGATACCACCCCATACCCCTACATCCATAAACATTACAGTTAACACACACCCTCGGAGACGCATCCATAACTCAAAATATGCGTTTTTCGGAAAGGGAAGTACAAAACGTGCAATTAATGTAAAAAGTTCTTAAAACTTTTGAGCAACAGAAATACATATATTCATTTCCAAAAATTTGTGTTTGTAGTTTTAAGAAAGCGAATGCATGTGTAAGTCGAGACGTAGATAGTCGTCGGTCGAATATCATTTTTTCCGCAAAAAAAAAGAAAGAGAGAAAGAAGAAACAGCTTAAAATATTCAAGAAGGAAAGAAAATACTAGATTTTTTCCTTTCATAGTTTTCTGTCGTATCAACTGTTCAGTATCCCATCCCTTCAGACGTTTCTGATCCTTTACCCCACTTATTACCCCATTTCCCAAATAAATTATACTTCAAAAACTCTTGAGGCGCTGGACGTGCTTTCGGTATCGACGCATCGCAGTAGCAACATTTTTTTCAAAAGAAAAATTTAGCTTGTATGTAATGGAGAGAAAATTATATTAGTGAAATTCTTAGTGCGCTTTGGCAGTAATGCTATTGCTCCGTTTGGATCAGGTGGTTGAAATGAACATTAAACAGCAAAATGCTTTCGAAATTTATATTTTAAGCCACCTGAAAACATATGTTGACTGAGAGAGAGAGAAACATATGTTGACCACACACACACACGAGAGAGTAGCAGTAATGCTATTCTCTCTCTTGCGTCTGCCTCGCAAACAACTAAGGGCCGCGGTGGCCTTGTGGTAAGGTCTCGGCCTTAGGGTCAGAGGATTCCAGGTTCGAAACCTGGAGATCCTCCGTGTATGGGGCCTGTTGCACACTAAATTATACGCAGTGGCCAAACGTCTTCCCGTTGGTGTGGCTTGGAAGTTTGGAGAGGGAGGTGCCATTTCATGTGTCGTCCTCGTCATCTGACCGCTGTTCAAAATTGCAAGGTTCGTCCCAAAATAACCCTCGTGTTGCTTCAAAACGGGACGTTATATAACTAAACTAACTCGAAATCAATTAAGAGAACTCAGAGAAAACACATTACCTTTTGAAGGTTGTAATTAGTTAGCTGGGCAGGTTATAAATAAATGACAGACCACTGAAGTGAAAACACCTAAATAATTCAAAGGTTTCAACCATATTTTCCATTGGATATTCATTGAATCTTATCTACTTTTAAACACATAAGATGATATATATAATAATATTAAAATTTGTACTCTCGTATGCATGTTACTTTTTAGATAACATGATAGATAGGTATTACTTTTCTGAAAGTATTTTTTACAAACACAAAACAGAAAAATAATTAACATCTTTATCGTGAGTTGCTGTTAATGTGAAAAATTCACTCCATACACTTTTAGAAAGAATGTATTATTTTAATTTACAAGATTCCATTCATATTTTATTTCAAATTAAGTAATAAAATATATACTTGATATAAAAAATAATGATAAGATGGGTTTCAAATTTAAATTTCGTGATTCTTTTCTTATATATAGCAAGATTATAGTAAATCCTTCTTATAAATGTGAAAATAATGTAAGAAAAGTAAGCATTACAGTTATTAGACGGAAGACATTCCAGTAATATTTATAATACAAACACCTTATTTAAAAATTCATTTACCATAACAAATCTGTACTTCATTAAAATCGTATTAGAGCAAGATTTAAGAAAATGTAGAATGAAGTTTCCTTCTAAAAAGAAAGATTTAAAACCTTAATAAATTGGAAGAA